>JAOTQE010088784.1:0-14928 GCA_025631205.1 Nesometra sesokonis
ATAGAATTTAATTGGATTCAATAATTACAATATAATTTACTGTGATGCAAGTACCTTTATAACAAATGTATAAACAAGATAAGTTATCTTACCCCAATATTTTTGCTCTGACAGAGACATGCCAGAAATTATTACGTGACCATAATAATTGTACGCGTTTGCATTTTCCAAGTAAGCTAAGCAACCGGACTCACGTCTTGTTCATTTTTTTTTTGTACACTTTTCTTAAATATTTTGCCACATAAAGGCATTCATTTTCAAATTGTTGGTTTTAGTCTTGCCGTCTTAAACAAAAACAACGGCAAGCTACATGTGCGTGCGTGTCGCCCGCATTGTAACATGCTCGCGGATACCTACTAATTAAGAAACAGGGAATCAGTAAAATCGTCTAGGTCAGCCGGAAACAGTTCAATAACTTTTACATTTTTGTCTCTTGAGAATAAATCTATAGAGGTATGCAAGTAAATAACCACGTTTATTGTTTTAAAAATAATGGGCCTAAACAAGTAAATTTTCAGAGAAATTTCTTTTTTTTTGGTAGATTTGGGAAGGAATGCCGCTACAGTGGAAAATGCATCTGCCTCTAATCCTGATTACATCTAAAGTACTAAATAATTGTTTAAACAAACAATTATAGCAACAATAACATTGTTTTATTTAATTGCAGGTGCTTATACTTGTTTAGAAGCCATATTTTCTCTCAACCGACAAATCGGATATTATATAATTCAGATATATTTACCAACTACATTAATCGTGGTAATCTCGTGGTTAGCGTTCTGGATAAGTCCTGATTGCTCACCTGCACGCGTGGCTCTAGGTATCACCACAGTCCTCACCATGACTACACAGAGCACAGGTGCAAACTCCTCTCTACCTAAAGTATCATATATTAAAGCCATAGATGTGTGGATGTCAGTATGCCTTATCTTTGTCATCGGCGCAATGTTGGAATTTGCCTGTGTTTCATATCAAGTTCGAAGAAAGAAAAATGAAAAAGCAAAGAAGGTAAGGTTTGAAAGGCAATCGCCGCAAAAGCACATTAAATTGAATGATTTTTTTCACTTTTGTATTTTGGCGTCGATTTCCTTCCATAGTAAACAAACAATCCTTCCATAGATTTCCTTCCATAGATTTCCTTCCATAGAATGATAAAAATAATGTTTACATTATTTTTATCATTCATTTCATTAATGATAATGTAGATTCCCTCTGTTGAAAATTGGTCTGTTTCTAACGGTCTTTTATTTTCTCCTTCTTGATGCAAAACAATGCATATTCTCTGATTGAAAGAATCAAGTCCCTCAAATACCTAGTAATTATTATAGGCCTAAATGGTAATCTTAATAGAAACAAGAGTGATCGCTCACCAGGTCCGCACTCCGAAATCGATTTCGGGATGTAAATGCATTTTCAATTATTAATTACTATATCACTATTAGACCACGTCGTATGATTTTACGTTTTAAGGTAGTAGATTTTGCAGGAAAATGTTTGAAAGAGCAAATTAAATTAAATAATTTTAAACAATGTGAATGTTTATCCGAACAAAAATTTAAAAAAAAAGTTACAATAGCCAGAGGCTACCGTGGAGGGAATCGATCCCATGACCTTCGCTTTTGTAGAACGGTCATCAACAACAACAACAACAACAACAATAACAACAAGAACATAAGTGAAAACCTGAGGTCCCCTTCGCGCGGACCTAAAAAAATCCACACGAGCTCGTAGTGGAAGTACGTTACTCATATTACTACTTTATAGGAAATTGCAATTTTAAGAGTAGAAGACTTCTTTTTGCAAAGGTAGTTTAATTGCATGCGTTATATCTAAATCACGCCGCATCGTTTTCCCATAGGGTTTAAGCCAATTATCTACGTACAAGTATAGAAGGATATATGGGTTTTACTTGGAACAATGTGCTATGTAGCAGAGGCCTACGTTAATTGAAATTAGTTCTCACCTAGAATAATACCACAAACTTACCGGTTGATCAATGTCGAACCAGCTCAGAAAAAAATCTACTTTTATAACATGTTGTGCACAAGTTGTCGGCATACTACAAGCTAGTTTTCTACAATAGGAATAAATAAAAAAAACACAATAATTATGCTTCCTTAATTCAAACCCAACAGAATTATACAGCCTGATTATGATTGACAATCATCACGGATCATAATCATGTTAGTGAGGTTTCGCAAACTTACGAAATACGAAAACGAAAACGGATACGTCACACCCCAATTTTTGAAAGTTCAAAAATGTGTTAAAAAATATATCGAATTTTCTACCCATGAATTGTTGATAATCATCGTAATAATATTCACCAACTGTAACAGATATTCAAGGTGTTCTATTCAAACGTTACAAGAATTGATGACGCATCCGTTTTCGTTTTCGTATTTCGTAAATTTGCGAAACCTCACTATTTAATACAAATTACGACAAAGTTTTGTTAGGGTGGACCCATACCTGCCGTATCGGTTTCGCAGCTGTATTACGCCGATAACTTTTACAAAAAATATGTTATAAAAGTTATTTTTTTCTGGCCTGATTCGACATTACTGATCAATCTTAAATGCGGAGGTTTTATTCTAGGTGAGAACTACTTTCAATTAATGTACGCAGAAATTAAAAAAAATATTTATTTTGGAATTTTCTTTTAAATTAAACCATAAAATTTAGTCTTAATTTTTGCTACGTTTTAATGGTTTAACTTAAAAGAAAATTTCAAAACTGAAACCAGATGACATTTTTCGAGAAAAAAGACCCTGCTTAGTTCATGTAGATCTATATTGATAAGCATTTTTTTCAATTGAAGTTTTCTCAAAACTTAGCCCATATTTTAAACGTTCAAGTTTTCATTGTTCCAAATTTTTCAAGAAAACATCGTGTGAAACTGATTTTTTTGTACATTAATAATGATGTGCTAGTTTTATAATGTATAAAAACTCAATTTTCATTTTTTATGCCTCGTTTGGCTGGCTCTGCCACATTTAGAGGAACATAACAATCGTTACAACTTAGAGTGATATCAGTCATGCCTAAATTTAAAGACATTTTGAATAAAATAAGATAGGTAAATATTGTGAATCTGAAGCACAGCTATTGTGAGGCTGAGGTGACTGAGAACCATAACTACGTATTCTTATCCTGTTTATATTTTCAAGTAATGACAATCGGTGACGCTTTGGGCAGCATGAAGCTGGGAGTTGAACTGTAGCTTGGTGGTTAGCATGCTTGCATTCCAATCCTAAGGTTGGGTTCAAATCTGGTTGAACGCTAGGTTGGTTCTTACGACCTAACAGGGCCACTCCCTAAACCTCATAATAAAACTTGGTTTAGAAAGCATGACGTAACTCTTATCCTGTAGGACTAAGTGTCGAGAAAATTCGCTGTTAGATGTGCAAGATTTTAAAAAAAATAAATGAACAAAAAACCCCAAATTGTAAAATGTTCAGGGAACTATTAGAGGTTTTACTTTTCTGAAAACTGAAACTTTGCATATGTTTTATATTGTGTGCAGATGCGCTAGTGGGATATTTTATGTTTTTGACTATTGTTAATGTATTTTTTATAATTTATTTGTCATTAATCTGCTAGTCGGCTATCTAATACACTTAAAACAAGGGGAACGCCAATTTCTGTGTGTGCCAATGGTGTTTTTCAGTAGCCGAGCACGGGTTATCGAAATAATATCTTTATCTTAACCTCTTAAAAATCGCAGACTTGGTATATGGCACTGGTTCTATTTTTGAATTCGGCCCTGATAAAGGAATAAACAACATTAATGAAGTTAACAACGCTAGTGCTCTATCCGAGCATCTAAGAGGTATAAATTCTACACATTTTGGAACTTTATCCCAAAACGGTGAGATTATCTGTCTATAAAATAGTGCAGAGTACCGGAACAATTTTAATTTGTATTTGTGTCTTATTGCAGAATGGAATTAATCAACGTTTTCGGCAGGGAACAAATGGTAACATATCGCAATTGTTAAGAAAAGAAGATATTTGTCAACTTTCAATATCTCCAGATGTTACGCACAAGTCAGGAAAAGAATCTAACGTATCAGCTGATCTCACAGACCGTGTTTGTAGGTTTGCCTTCCCAATCAGTTTCGTCGTATTCAACTGTGTCTATTGGTCACTTTACGCTCACGTATATTAATCAAATATGAGGGCGCCTTTGTGTGCAATACAACGTTATGGTAACCAGACGTTACTAAGGGTACTTTCGATGAATGCGGATGATTTCGAGAGATAAAGACGATAAAAAACTGACGCGATCTGTCATTAGCCCTAGTAGTAAAATCTACTGGGTTAATGACGTGATAGAAGAAAGCGTTGATTGAATTGTAGAAAAGTGAAGGAATGGATACCTATGTTATGCACTAGAGGATAATATACGAACGAATCCCCGGCCTCATAACTTGGCAAACAGTTCGTCGAGACTGGATAGCGTCATTTTATGGTCGTACGGCGTTATAAAAATACTCGATATGAGTAATACAATATCTTAGCCTAAATTCAAGATTTCATCAAAAAGTGCAAAGCATTCTGACAGAACTACTAAAAAACTCGATTTTATTTAACATCCAACGAGAAACTCGACTGTACCAGTGCAATACGATGCTATAAGAACTTTAAGTAGGCCTAGATGACGATATTACATAAATCGTCGATGATTTAAATATGAAGTGGTTGTGTTTAATGATAACTGTGTGATCATAATCATTAACTACAAACTAGCACGCCACATATTTTTATTGTAGGCAAACTGATTTAATAATGCCTACTTTGTAAGATAATGTAAAACAGTTATATAATAATTAGAAGAGTTGTGAATAGTATCCAACCCGATCCTGTGTGCTACCAAACCTTCAAAACAGCTAACTTTTGGTTTATTTTCGTTCAGGTGTAAAATTGTACCATTTGTATAATTCGCAGAAGGGTAAGCCGACGACGAGCTAGATCAAAATATGTTTACGAACATACGATATTTAAAATTTCACAGTAACTAATACGACATAGTAACTATAATACTTTTGCAAAGATCCAAACGATTATTTGTTAATATTATTACTCGTATTATGTTTAATTTATTTTGTATTTATGACATAAACTAATATTACGTGTTACACTACCCACGTTATCGTACATAATCAAAGGAAACTACATTGTAAGGTGTATACATAGACTCCTCAAAGAATTTTCTTTACATGTTAGTTACAATGTAGCCTACCTCTATTAACTAATCGGAATTATCTTCTTTGAGGAATTTGTTTTAAATCTTATGTTTTATTATATAACAATTATTTAATTTTGTTTTATACCTGTTATTGTAAATATACCATTATCCCGTAGGTAATGTTTCCATTCAAAACCTCAAACGATTACACCCGCGTCTTTTACTGGCCATAAGAAACAAATCATTGCTGGTTTCTGTCTGCAACAGTAACATACCCTACAACATGCTGTACCCACCGTATATCTCAAGACATTCAACAAATGAGGCATGTTGTGGAAAAACCACCAAGTTGTAGGAAAATGGAAAATTGAGTTATTATTAAAACCATATTACACCTTTTGTAAGCTTTAAAGTGAGGGGTCAATTATCAAAGTCAGACATCTATAACTTTATAAAGTTATTTGAAAAAATACACAAAATTTTTCTTTGTATTTCTTTATATTTTTTGTTGTTTCTTTGCTTAATTAATTAAATGATATTTAAGAAATCAAACATAATTATACACAAGTAAAGAAAGACGCATTTTGGCATTAAACTACGGTATTCACGATTTATATTTATTTATATTTAATTTGAGTCATATATCAACTGTATATCCATTGTATGTCTCCAGAAAAGAAGAAGAAGAAAGTATAGGTAGGAGTTTCTTGACGTTAGAGAGGAACAGTAAGGGAATCGGGTGCCACTTCTTGGGTCCAGTGTCGATACCTTCAGTGTACATTCCTCAATATTCATAGACACATCGTGGTTCCTGTTTGTGTACCTTCGGTGTGAACGAGTCCACAACAACACTCCATGGCTCCGGTTCACGTACCTTTTGTACAGATTAAATTATTTCTAAATATTAAAACATTTAAAGTTGTTGATGTAGTTGTCCAGGTTTGGTTCCATTCTTAATTAAGTAGCCTACCTAACGGTATTTATGCTGACCCTGTTTTATTTATGTCTTCATTACAATCATATGTGTTGTCGAGTTGTCTAGTTTAGCAATGGAACGTTTATCACTGGACATCCACACACGGTTTCCTTTTTTCCTTTTAAGTTCAAAATCACAATTACTTCACCTATGGTTGTCTTCCGGTAAATGTGACTGAATGTAAGATTGCGCATTTTTTTTCGAGCACATAATGTAATATATTTAGCAGCTCGAACATATAATGCGACAATGTTTTTTTTTTTGCTCGTGGACGTGGTATATAAAATCCATCCGAACTGTTTAGTTTTGCTATGTGATAGACAGAAGGGTTTCCAGAGAACTCGATTTTCTCTGGAGTCTTTCTAGCCTGAAATGGTTCCCCATTGACAAGTGAATTTCCAGCATAACGACAGGCTTTACTGGGTTCTTTTTTTGTCAAGAAATTCCCAGAAAATCGAGGCAGTAAATCTTTAAAATTATATCCCTCCTAATATCCGCCCTCAAACAAATTTTGTTTTGTTTGAAATTAAATGTTTCAAGCAGTGTTTAAATTGGTTTTATCTTTTAGATTGTACTTTAATTATTTGCAATATTCAAATTGTAATATATAGATAATATTATATAAAATGTTATATATTGCATTGCACCAGGGTTTAGAGATATCCGTTGTCGTGTTGGCCTTTAATCATGTTTGACTCTATGCAATAACGATTATTGTGTCAAGTTTATAAAAAAATGAGTAAAACTTTACTCAAATTGAAACTACGAAGTGTCCGTGGTGGACACTAATCAATTGTAGTACAGTACTGTTAGGAATGTCATACAACTGACGAGGTAAATGTAGAGACTTTCACAGGAGTCCTTGAAAATCATAAAATTATAAAATGGTTATGGGGATGCAGATTTAATGTTGATGCATGTTACAACATATTCAACACTGCTTACGCAGTAAAAATCCCTGCTAATGTTGAAACCTCAAAAGCTAATGTAGAAGAACATCAACTCAAGCTAATGTAGCATGGTCACCAGCTAATGCATAAAACGGAAATAAGCCATTTTACGGGTTCAAAAGGCGTATGTGCATGATTACCCGTCTTATTGAAAGGAATATAATTATCACGCGTCGTTCTATTACTTGACCTTAATGTTGCACATACGCAGTTTAAACCGTGCAATGGCTTATTGCCTCTTGTCTAAAGAATTACTAGCGCTAGGTAAGGAGGACATTTGAAATACCATTGGATGGAACACGAACGGAACTAAAGTAATGTTACCAGCGCATTCTCCATTGGCGCGTAAACACAGCTTTAGTATTGTATAAATGACCAAGGGAAGATTTGGTTAGCGCTCGAAAACAATAAAATGTTGTTCTTTCGTTTGTGAACTCAGTGTTGCACGTCCAATGACTTGCTCTTTATCTAAATAGCAACATTATAGTAACAGTCAAATGACGTTACTTCGTCTGTCCACGCCAGTGGATATATGGCCAGGTATGCCAGGTTAACCTCCCACTACTCTCAGTAGATGTTATGGGTCATTTATGTACACTGGGCCTACGGTTTATGGTGCTTATCTCAGAAGACATGTTCCACTCTCAAAACCAAGTGCGTTTCAAACCTATACTGTTTTTCTTTCTGTTTACTGGTCATCCCACCTCTCGGCAGTAATATACGCTATATAAATTGGAATCTTTTCTAGCCTTTTTAAAAAATTATAAATTTAAATGTTATTTTATCCTTATACACATTACTCACTTGGGAAAAGTCAAGAGGATTATTTTAAAAAACCAGTTTTAAAATCGAAAAACTAAAAAATCGGGGATTCCCTGATATGGCTAACTCGAAACAATTTATAATGTTAGATTAAAAACATAGAGTAATTCATAGTTACTGGTTAAGTAATACTGAGCTTAACAACATTAAATCATTGGATCTGTACTTGCTACTAAGATGATATGGAAGGTACCATTATCTAACAATGAGCACAATACATGTGAATAAATATTATCGTTACAAACTGTAGCTGAACAGATGCTGATCTTGTATACAAATGTGGTAATTATAACTTGAGTGGCAATGAAGCCTGCTTGCCTTTTAGTATTTGTAATATAATTAAGAAGAAATCATGTACAATTGCATACAATAAAATACAAAGCAATATGATGATTGAATTTGGTTAAAAATAAATTATGAACAATTTTAAAATGGGTTTCCTCAAAGTTTAATTTTATTTCTTGTTTACATTGGTTAGGTTTTAATAGTGTCATGTTTTGTGTTTTATATGCTACAAAGCAGTTCCAACTTCGCATGTATGTTTCTATTAAATCCAGTTCAAAGCTTAATAAACAACTCCAGGCCAATGGAAACTATCACCGCAGCATATAGTTATTTGATTAGTTAAAAGTTGTGTGTGTACTTTTAACCGAAGTAGGCTAAATATATTTCATTCGATTTGCTTGCAACATAGTTATTCCTACAATTAAATTGTCTATTTATTCAATTCCAATTTGATTCTTATATTATTTGACATTTTGTAATTTAATATTTCTACCTAATGTTGGTAATCTCTCTGTCGTCAGAATCCAAGTCACATATCGAAATGTCAGACTTCATCCAATTACTTTGACCATTTTCTTACATTTAATTATAATGTAGGTTTGCTTAAATACATCATGTCATAATCATGTTAAAGATTGGTCCAATATGTATCCTTGTCCAAGTATTAAACATGTTAGAGTTTTTTTCCCAATATGTAAAGTTTTCCAAGTATTAACCGAATAGGCCTATATCCAACTAATGTGACAATGCAATCAAATCTGTAGATAAGTCTAACCAATTATCATTTTTGTCACACAGGATTTTCATCGAAAGTTTTTTTTTTAAGATGCATTGTCACCGAATGACAAACACTTTCATATACATTAATTTTAATTTCTGATCTCGCTCTTCTTAAAGTAACGTCGTGTTAAGACTGTGTGAATAGAAACTAGTGTTTCACACATTGTATAATAAGTATTTGCTTTAAAAAATAGACCTATCATAAAAGCTTCCAGCATTTTTATTTATTTTTTTAGCAATCTTTAGCATAACATTACACAATTACGCGCAATATTTTGTAATACCATAAATATAGTACCAATTTCATTTCGTTACATTCAGAATAGAATTTTGGCCGTTTCTCAAAGGACAATCATTATTTAATGGTAGATCCAATCAGGCGATTGTTCGATTTTGTTTCCATATAGAATGCCATTGATCTCATTTAAACAAGAATTTTATCCACGTATTGATAAGAAAATAGAACATGGCATCACGAAGTCAAAATCTGTGCTAAACAATAATAAAATAATAACAGTAAGGAAGTTTGTAATAATTACGTGATAATCAGTTCCAGATGCATGGCAATTTGTTTTAGCCGAATTACATATCAATATAGAGCAGTGGCTTAATAGTTAATGAGTTAGATTGCTTAAAATGTTATACGGTAAGCGACATAAACACATTTTAGTACATTAGTACATTTCTGGAAGGGATATTGAAACGAATCGTAGTTTATTAGGCCACATCAAAGCTAATGTCAGTCATTATTAGAAAATGAAAATTGTTCTGAATCTAATTTTAAATTACATATACTTCAAAAATCTGAAAGATGAACAGTTCCTTTTATTGTTTAATTTGACATTTTATTCTTTTACAATTTTGTTTGGTTTCTATTGTCATTCTTTGCATTTATTCATTAAAGATAGATTAACCATCACGTTAAAACTTTTAGGGCCGGTACACATCAACGGCTGTCTGTCGTAATCGACGATGACCTGGAGAAAACTTCAGTTTGTTGACGTCTGCGGTGGGTCTTTATATGCCCTAGAGGCCTGTGGCGGAGAGTGGTCGCGCTGGCAATCAGGACATTGGAAAGTGCTAGTCTTTAACTTCCCCTGACGACGTGGTCCCTTTTATATAGTTGCTCTTTTTATCTTCTATTATTTTTGTGGAGTTATTTAGATGCTGTCTATATTTTACCTTATCATGTGCTGTTTCCTCCCAGGTGTCAATTGGAATGTTGAAAGATTATAGATGCCCTTTTAAAACATCTTTACAGCGTAGTCTCTGTCCACCACCTTTATGTTTTCCATTGCAGAGTTCGCTATATAGACCAGGTTCAAATTGAGGAAGGTGCCAGTAGAACTTCTCATGTATTTTTTCCTAAACCATTTTTTATAGCAAACAAGAGTATCTGAGGTAAAAAGGCTGTATCGGGGAACTTTGCCGTAATGGTGTTTTTTAATGACCGTAAAAATACCATATCAAATGAGAATATTGAAAAACGAGTATATAAGGCATGTTTGCTCAATTTTATTGCTATATGGTTGGATAAGCGGCATTCTCAATGCGATTATCCTGGGATTTCTTGAAGTCATGGCATCTTTGATTACATTGAGCATATAATACTTTTGTGGGCAATTCCTCTCCTGTTCCTTTCAGTAGTTTTGATACTCTCTGGTAACTATGAACACAGAGGTCCCAAGTCTCCAGAATTAGCCTGGAATCTCTAGAAATTCTCCAGGGCTCCAGGAAATACACAACTTTCTCAAGGAATTTGAATTTTTCATGATTATCTCCAGGATTTTTAGTAAATTAACAATGTAAATGCAAAAATGTGTAGTCTTTTTCACTTATTAATAATAATATTTATTTGGCAAATTTGAAGATACAATTCTTGCCAGGAGCAAGCAATAGGCACAAGCCCGAACAGAGAGACTGCTCTTACTCCAAAGAACAGTCTTTTTATTTGAGCACTAAATGATGTTTTGACAGTTCTTTGTCAAGAATTATACTTATCATAGCAACACATACTAGTATAAACCCCTATTATTTTAGCAATCAAAGCATTAGTGATTACAAGATTTTAATATACTTTTAGATTCCCGCATAGTACCCAAAAACAGTTAAAAATGCTGGTTAACAAAATCTCCAGGATTTCTGGTTTCCCAACTTGGAAGCTCTGTGAACAATACCACTGCACTTGTATACTTTGATGAATTTCACTGGCGAGACCTTCTTAGTTGTGAAACTCAACACATTAAATGAAGCAATGTATGACATCTTCAACCGCAATTAACAAAAACGAGCGTAAAGTAACAGGTATAACATTACTAAAACCACGTTATCAAACACTCATGGAGTGTCATAAACTTATAGCGTATTTCAAAGCTAGAAAATGGCGATCATTAGGCGTCAACAATTATGAAAACAGGGATGCTTATGAATATGGTTGAAGAATTTAGGCCGGAGTAGAGGTGCAACAGTGAGTGATACCTGTAGATGTGCTGGAACTATTTATTGATAATTAGTGCGAGAATTTTTCAAAATGCAGTGATCTGAGGTTTAGAAGTCAGGGCATTGAGATATAACACTTTTTCAGCATTGCAAGTCATTCGTGATACTAGAAAACTCTACAATACTTATTATTTTACTTTGAGGCTTTAGCATATGTGTAAACAATGTTCTTCAATTTTGGAATGATAAAAACAACTTTTATCATATGCTAATTTCATCTGAACACGTATGATTTTCTAATGCTATAAATAATCTATATTTTGGCGGCCATTTTAAAATTATAACTACTGAATAAAACTTTCCATTTTTTTTATCTAAGAGGTATGTATGACATTAATTTTAAACCGTAGCTCAATAACAACGAAGTGTCATCTTGTGGCAAGAATTAATTATGCAAAATATTTCTTAATACTATACATACCAGCACTACTGGCAACAATTTCCTTTCTGAATAAATATGTTGTTCTCTTTTATTCTGGTATAACTCGTTTTAAAAACTCAGAGGTAACTAGAAAACCACTCAATTTTGACTATAAGAATTCTGTCCAATGTTGTCTATCTTAGGTTCCCGTCGTTATTCTTATTTATTCATTCTTTCATTTTCATTTTTGTCAATGGGGCAATAATGCTGGTATACTTTTTCATTTTTTAGTGCTACAGCTTTCATATGATTTAAATATGCTATATTTTAGTGTAAGTATATTTTTAAATATTTCAATGCAAGCCGGAAGTGAATTTGTCGTTTAAAAAAAACAATTATAGCATTCATTAAAAACTACAGGACTAGTAAAATACAAACAAATATTTGAAGCGTCAGTTGTAAACCTATATTGCTTTTTGTTAAGTTTCAAACGTTCAGTCTAGTCATATATAATGTAATTAATTTTATTTAATAATGTTGCACGACATCATATGCTCGAACTTCTGTTCCGTTTTATTTACTGCCATAATATAACGATATAGTTTTATTAACTTACTAATGATCATAATATTATCAAAAACTTGACAGGAATGCTTTTCAAAGTAACTGCTTCAATTGGATTACCCACAATTGTCTGTGTTTCTTTTCTACGGCATTATCAACACAATATTTGTATGTTTTTAGACGAATCTTAAAAGTTTTCTTATGTCATAATTTTGGTTCCCATGTATTTATTGCTAAAATCTATAAGCCAGCCAGTGCTTGATAAGTGAGCATTACTCTGTATAAATTGGAATGGCATACTTCAAGTATATAAACATAAGTTTTTAACTTTTAAAGATCGGCATTTTTTATTGTTCGTGTGATTTTTTTTATTATGCCACTGTACATTTTGTTTTTATTAATTCCTAACCATGGTTATGATTCTTATTTATAGAGCATCTTAGCTTCAGATTCAATGAGCCACTAAAATTAAAAGAAAAAGCTTTCTGGATTATCACAACAGATGACAGTATTAAGTGTTACTCGCATCAGAATACAGACATTTGAGAGTAGAGGTGTTTTATAATTATCAATGTTTTTATATTATACAACAAATATTTTGTTTAAATATATTCTGACTACCAATGGATTAGGGACCATGGATCCAAATTGTTTAAAGTCGGGGAAGTCGTGGTATTAGGAAAACCCCTTTTAGCTGTAGGACTGTAGACATTTGGAATCGTTTCCATTTAAGGTTTCTTCCGTCAATTCGTTTCAATTTCTTCAAAATAATCAGTGCTATTTTACACATGCCAAAAAAAAGAAGATTGAAAAACGAAGTAAAATTAACGGTTATCAATATTTGTCAAGCCAAATTGTACATTGAAATCCACAGTCAGTATCACTGAAGAATATAAAAGTCTCATCGATCAAAGACTCATTATATTTTAAAGTCTGCGTTATCAATGTGTCGAAGTCAAATTCTTTAGTTTACGTGAACAATGAAATCTAACCTTTTTATAGCATAACACACTTGTGTTGGCGGTATGTATACAACATTTCGTTGACATGGACAAAGCAAGATAGTCCAATTTAGTAGTGGGGAGAAATTAACTTGCAGTTTAGTGAGGATCGTATATTTTTTGGGAAATGTTCAACCATTGTTATCACAAAGTAGTTTCACTTTTGCCATTGATATTCGACAAACGCTAACATAAATAATAAATAATTAAATGTGGACCGCCGATGAATTCCGTTTTACAATATCCTAAAATAATATCTAGGCCTACATTGTGGCAATGACGCCCTCTGTAATTGACAACCTTTCTAGATTGACAAACTTTTTAATTGTGGAATGTACTACTATTGCCAAGGACGCACTAACGTACTAGGACTAATACTACGTAAGTTAAATACATTTCTAATTGGTGGTGGTGGTGGTGGTGGTAGTGACGATGACGTTGATGACGACGACTACGGCGTCAATGAATGATGATGATGATGATGATGCTAATGATGGTGATGATGATGATGATGATGGTGATGATGATGATAATAACAGTGATGATAAATATTACCAAAATAATCAACATATAATATATTAAACATTATTTGAAAATTGAATTTTTAATAGATAACAACAATGGTTTAACAAAGACGATGCGTGCAATGTTTTTGTTCTGTTTACAATAATATGAGTTCTGATGGTATGTTTATATGATCCTTAAATAAAACCGATTACCTAACTGTTCGAAATACGGTATATATCGATCTTCTACTACTACTACTAAACATTATTGTATAGTAAATAACCCTGTGTTACCTTGTAGTGGAAACGTAGGTCTATGTAATTTTAACAGTTTACGTTTAATACAAATTTACTGGTCCATTTTGCTGTTTTGTTATGTATGCTGTATATATCTGTAATCCGTTGATGTTAAAAAAGTGCATAGTTATGCTGCTAGTATTCTGCACCGTATGATGGAACATAGCCTCTTAATGGCGCCCTCTACAAAACAAAATAAAATGTGGCTAGAATGTCAGTAATAACGGGGAAACGCTTTAAGTAGAACTGACCAACTACTATTTGCGTGATTCCAACATTTGATATTCACTTGATCTTATCATAAAACCATCACATTTAGCTGATTATAACTTTCTTTTAAAATGATACTTTTGTTTTTGTTTGCTTTTTTGCGTTACAGTAAGTGGAATAGTGGCGGATCACAAGAGGGCGGTAGATAGGATCTGCCATGTCTCTGTTTGGGAAAGTTGTTTCCTTGGGCAATGATCGTGAATTTTAATGTTACTGTTTACTTATTTTAAATTTCTATAGGCGTTTCCAATCCCAAAACTTTCGAGAAAAAAAAAAAACGGTCATAGAAAAGTTGGCCAACAAAGTGACGAAAAAATCTTTTATTTTTTAGTAGAACTTCGAATCAATATAAATCAATACATACATTCAAACTAGTTAAAGTAAACTACTGTAACACAATGGTGGTGCCAGCGGGGGCTGCGGGCC
>JAOTQE010088795.1:0-15738 GCA_025631205.1 Nesometra sesokonis
TTAGGCTGCGTTAGGTTGCGTTGGGGCAATACGCAGCCGAACGCAAGCTCGAAACGCAAAGGTGTGAGCTAGGCTTAGTAAAACAAAAGACGATGACCAGTGGCGTATCCAGAACCACCGGGTGCTTAGGGTGCTCGAGTACCATCTTAAGAGGTAGAAAACATTAGATTCAGTATATAAATATGACGATTTACGCCTTGAGCATCCCATCAAGAAATGACCACCCCTTCACAGAAAAAAAACTATTGGTCAAGTAATGGTTTTTTTTTTGATAAAATGTATCGGGATTGAGCATCTCCTTCCCCAAATCCTGGATACACCCCTGTTGACGAAGATGGTGGCGGTAATGGAGGCAACGGCGGTGGTGAAGATGATGCTTCAATAAATCGTTAATAAACTCTAGCTGCGTCAGAGATCTAATTCACTAAATTTTACTTTTAAGAACTTTACATTAAATGGTAGAATTTTAAAATATACAATAAGCCTACCTCCATATTTGGTACAGATCAGTGTATCTTGATGACAGAACAAGCCTTCGGCACACTCGCTTTCAAGAGGAGCTCCAAGCAAAAAACGTGTACAGCTGTCACCCTCATCTGATGATATCAAACAATGAGAAACGTTAAGACAATTCTATCCATAACCAACAGTCGAATTCAGAGGACTTATGAAGTCCCGTGGCATTCCCCAGGATGGCTACTGGTCAAAAGAGCCGTCGGTTCTAAGATGACCGCGGCCTAAAAAATGTACAGTGCTTAGAAAAAAAAGAATAGCCTAAAATGTGCAAAAGGTAGAACGTTGTCTTTCTGGTCAATTTCATACCAAGTATTTGTTAATTGGTTAGAGCTATTTTCTCCTAGGTTTGACAACGCAGGTTGATATCCAGAAGGGGTCATGGAGTCCGTGGCATTCCTCAAGATGGCTACTGTTCAAAAGAGCCGTCGGATCTAAGATGACCGTGGGCTCAAAATGAATAGAGCTTAAAAAGACATTGGATCTGTTTCTAATAAATATTTTAATATTTCCTTGACTTTACAACACTCGTTTTCGTTCATTTTTAGTAGGTCAAACCCGACGTTTTAATTAATTTAAAGAAAACCTCACCGGCCTCAGAGAGCATGGGCTGATTAGGGGAGGGGCGCGTTCGGCCCTAACTCATGGGCCCCTTAAAGTTGATCCCAAAATTTAAAATAACCTCTAAAACCACATAAAACAGGATAAATAACTTTTGCTTGTCAAAATACCTCCCGTCTAGTCGGCTTCTAATAATTTACAGTTTGACTTATTTGGTCAAACATGTGCCAGTTACGGCTACCAGCACGGGACACCAACTTGAGAATCCTACATTGCTGCCAAAAGACTTAAAAATAGTAAATTTGAATATTAACTTGAATTTTAATAATCATAACTTTACCTAATTGTGTTACGCAAGTTTGACAGCATCCACAGAATCCTGGCTTCAACCGTCCATTGCAGTCTTTCACCGGTGCACAGTTGACATAATCGCACGGTGGACAGACTATAGCAGAAGTAGCAGCTACAACTGCAGCAACGCATACAATCGATATGATGTACTTCATCTCGCTCTGACAGTGTCCTCTGTGAGGTAGTGTTTTTGTCTTCTGTAAGGCAGTGGCAAACTCTGTCACGCGTTGCTGTGTTTTATACTCGTCAAATACAATGCAAAGGCGTTGAGAATTAAGTTGGTTTACACAGGTTTGTCACGATAACAAAATACACGACACGTTACTCAATTATTACCACATAAGTCACTACCAGATATCTATCTGGAGATTAGGAAGATACTAATGTGCATCAATCATACACAGAATTATGAATGCTTTTTCATTGTATCGGTATCGTGTGTCAATAGTGAGGTTTCGCAACTTTACGAAATACAAAAACAAAAACCGATACGTCATCAATTCTTGTAATGGAATAGCTTAAATATTTGTCAATTTGGCGAGTTTTTAATATGATCATCAACGATTCGTAGGTGGAAAATAATTATGATACCATATTGAACACATTAAATGTGTTCAATATGGTATCAAGATGCAAATGTGACGCACCCGTTTTAGTTAATACGGTTGAACCTCCTATAAGGGACACTAATTCAAAGACCCGTTTGTTCTTCTTATCCAATCAGTGCACTTGGTACCTCTCGTAAGCGGACACTCCTTTGTTTTAAAATTTAGATTTTTTGTATGTTAATTTACCGTACCTCCCATATGCGGAAATCTCGGAAAGTCTAACAAATACAAATTTCTATACAAAATCGTCCTTGTACTTTAATGGCTGAGAATCACATCACTGAACCAATCTTAAAAATGATAAACAATATTTAATAAAATATAGAATGTGGTGTTTAGAAATTTGACAGGCCATTTGTGTTGAGATGGCCGTGAAATGTGAAGCATAAGGATGTATACATAATTTTTACAAATTTGGCCCTCTATCGGCCGATATTTTCGTAAGCGGACACCTCCCGTAAGCGGACACCTTTCCCGGACGCGTAGCGGACCCGAGGGTGTCCGCTTACGGAAGGTTTCTTAGAAGCAAAAACTATTGTGTACTTAACAGAAAAACGGACAGACAAAAAACGCGCGCGTGCAGTGATTAACAAATAGGCCCGGGAGTGCTCGCCGTTTGAAGCTATACGCTCGCCTTTCAACTCGCGCGTGGTATCATTCATGTTACGAAACAAATCTATGCCCCTAGGACTATATCTAAGTCTTGCGAAGCGTGTAAACAGATAATCTCGATTAATAGTATGGGATAGAACGTGTGTAAACTCTGCTCTGTAATGTTAAAGTTGATAGCTGTGAACAAACGATCATGATAATAATAAGCAAATATTTATGTAATATGCAGTAATTAATTAATTAGATAATAATAGAGTGTTGTTTTATCTCAAACGATATTGACAGGTCTCAAACTTTGTCCTTTAACCGTGATAATCCAATAGGTTAGTGTTTTTAATTGCATAAAATTGACATTAATTTGAACATACACAATCAAAACTTCAGAAAGGTTTTTTTGTTGTCCCACCGAAAGATGTTCGAATGGGGACTATCATACGGACTCTATTCTCTATTTATGTTTGTCTGTGTGTCTGTTTTGTTGCTGTGTGGATGCGTATGTTTGTCATAGGGGCTCGAAATGTTAAAATTTGCTTCTCTTTTTTATCTAGGCCGATTTTGATTCTGGCTAATAAAGACATGTTCGGTCTTCCTAACCTAATACAGAATTTTGTAATTAATTTATTATTAAATTTATGTAAATGTATTCAAAATCACGAAAATGCTAGTTTTTTTGCAGCAGATTTAAATTCTTTCTTTTATCTGATAGGGTCGGTGGGGCTTCAAAACCTCTACAGATTATTTCAAGAAAATTAAATAAATATGCAAATGTGTGCAAATTTAGCCAGAATTTACGAAGTATACTTTCATATTTCGTAACAGGTTTTCATTGTTTTTGTCAAACATTAATGGCAATCCACATTACTGCTCTCTCGGCGAGGACAAAACTATGCCTAATAATTCTGTTTTGTAAATTTTAAAGTACCGTATCAGCAATGCTAAAACTACGATGGGTAAAAATAAATCCAAATCATATTCTTTAAACAGTATACTGCATTCGAGGGTCGTCTTAAGTGGTGCCTCGTAGGCCCACATCGAAACTAGGTCGTGGTGTCTGTTGTTTATTGTCGGATTTTGGGGAAGAACCGATGGAGCACGTACGATCTCTAACAAAGACCTCATTGCCTGGTTACCACAAACAAAATATTGCAAAGTCATCCGGCAGAAATAAAATAATTCAGGCCTAAGTTCCCTTATAACCAAGTCAATTGGCTGTTATAACAAAGCTCAAAAAGAAAACCTATCTACCAGTTTTATCCAGATATAAATTTGCGTATTTTTTATTTATTTAATTATGCCAACGTTTATTTATTCTGTCTTTATACTGGATGACACTTTCAGTTCTAAAACATTAATTTTCAAATACAGTATCAAAGAATAGCAATTTGAAAAAATAAAGGTAATCTCTGAGAAATCTTTAAACGAAAAACAGACTAGAGCTTACCAGCACTTGCACCGCCCCAAAGTGAGCGGTATTGGCCAAAAAAGGTGATTTTTGAAAACTCGAAGATGACGGCCAATCCATGTGACATGAAGTGCCCATTTTTAACTCGTCAGTCCGGGTAAGGTAAGGAGTAAAAATTCCAAAGTTGAGGATGTTTTAAGTTTTGGTATGGGAGTAGTGGTCAAAACGGTGGTTTTTGAAAAATCCAAGATGGACATTTTTAATAACAAATTCTGTTTCTGTTTACTAGTTTATACACCTAAGTTGGTTAGACTTTGAAAACGTAAGTAGTCTAAATCGGTCTAATGGTTTTGACTTATTAGAGTTTCTCATTTGCATATTATTTCTGCGCTCTGTTTAACTTGTTCTGTCCAGTTTCTGCTGGGTGTGTAGCAAGCAAATGATGCCAAGCCATTTGCAGTAAGCTAATCAGCGGTTTCAAACAAATATTTACAAAGCAGACAGAGTTAATGAAATATTATTTTGGTTTCATGGCGGCCGAAGAGGGGGATGGGGCATCCACCAGTGACACTTCCTGACTTTTAAGTTTCTATGATTGTGACCTTTGGCGCCAGAGCATTAGAGAGGTCTGAAGCAATAAAATATACAATATGCAACATGTACATGAATATTTTGGCCCTGAAAACCCCCTTCACGGATCAATATAGCACCAATTAATAGTCAATAAGCTTTTTTTGTTTGTGGAACCTTTATTGCGATTTTAGCACCTTTTATCCCGATACCTGGATGCGTCCCCCGGGGGTGGGGTATCTAAGCAAGGTTTAACCTCACCTCCTGATTAAAAAACGTTCCGCCGCCTCTGTTCATTTACGTACTGTCTGATGTGGCTGAAGACGCTCCGAATATGAAGAATACGAACCTTATCATCGGAACGATAAGTAGCACACACAGGAATATAACTACCAATACCAACAGGCAAATTCTAGTCAAGACATATACCGGTACTGTATATTGTCGAAGACCGACAGACGTGGTGAAACGTCACTAAGAGACATGTATCGGTGATGTTGAGAAATACACAGTTGGTCTCGTAAACATGGGCGCGGAAGAGGGGATGGGGACGCGTCCCCCTAGTGATAACTCAGGGGGACAGTCTCCCTGAAATTTCACTCCAACTACAAAATTGAAAACCCTTTTCAGGAACGAATATAGCAACAAATAATAGGCAATAACGTTTCTTTTTTCTTGTCGAATTCAAATCTGTTACGTGGATGCGTCCCCCGGGGTGGGGTACATTAACCTCGTTCACCCGTCCCCGATCCACAAACGCTCCGCCGTCCCTAGAACCAATTATTTTGTGTTTTAGAAGCATGTGTACAATGTCTTGGTGTTAAAATAAAACATGTTATGTTTAGAGAGAGGTTTTGGAATAGGTGGACAAATCATCACAAATATTAGATATGCATACGATACTGTTCTTTTAGCAGAGATATAGTAGATGATCTTCAGAGGCTTCTGGATGTAGTAGTCATGAAGAGCGAAAGAAAAGGCTTGTCAATAAACAGCAAGAAAACAGAGTGCCTAGTATTTTCAAAGAGGGAGAGCCCAAGATGCACACTGAAGGTTGGTGACCAAACAATCCGTCAATATTTCATCCTTCAACTACCTCGGTAGTCTCATCACAGAGAATGCCAGATACAGTATGTAAATGAGATCAAAAGAAGAATTGTTCTGGCAAAATATGCATTCTCAATGCTAGAAAAGATCCTGGTAAATCGCACTATGAGTATGAGGACCAAAACACGGGTTCTTAATTGCTACGTCTACCCTGTGTTAACGTATGACAACGAGGCATGGACAGTAACTTCAGAAACACGTAAGCGGCTAGAAAGTTGTGAAGTCTAGTTTCTCGGGAAGATGATGAGAATACCTTAGACAGACAAAGTTAACAATGAGGAAGTTTTCTGTAGAGCAGGAATAGATAGAAGCTGGTGAAAGATGTAAGAATGAGGCAGATGAGATTTCTGGGTCATGTGATCAGAAAAGAAGGTCTGGAGCATTTGGCATTGACAGGAAAGATTGAAGAAACGAGAAGCAGGGGATGTTGAGTTTGAGGAAATTGCTGGAGGAAAATGGAGCTCAACATCAGGAAGAGGAGTTTTGAAGAAGAGCGAACAACAGGACAATATGGCACGTCATGATAGCCGAAGTTTGAAGTTATGACACCTAGAAGAAGAAGATATACCTAGAAGAAGAAGATATACCTAGAAGAAGAAGATAAACCTCGATGATCCTGTAATTTGCGACTTACTTGCTGATAGACGTGAATGAAATAACAAATCCCATTTAAATGTTCAGAAAAACTTCTGTGGAACTTTACCTTTGATAGTTCAATAGAAACATTTAATTTAATAATCCACAAATATATACATGCATTTATTTATACTTAAATTTACAAAAAAAAGCTGCAATAATAATTAATTATGAGATTTTGGGTGTTCTATTTCGTTTTATCGTTTACTGTTCCTGTTGATCTTAATAATAATGTTAATCATCATTTTTACTTTCTCGTTTGCATATCATTTGCCTTTTATGTACCGATGTGAGGTCTTTTTTATTTTTAGCTAATTGCTTTTGATTTAATACCAACCAGCCTAGGAAAACCGAATTGTAAGAAGACATACATAAAGACAGCAAATCGCAATATCCTCTTCTTGGTGAGTGATGTCAAACACCTACAGATATGACTGCCTAATAATGATGATAATTGTAAATGATAATAAGTCAAATGACAATAGGCAGCTGACTGTATAAATCTCAAAAGATCGGAACACATATAGAGCTACAACAAAAACAGTTAATAATTTAGAAATTGATGTTTTTATTTGATGTCGATTAACATAAATGAAACCAAATATTTCATAAAGAATTACAAATATATTAATAAAACGAGGTATAATATGTGATCTAAAAAAGGAAAAAAACTAAACAGTATACGGCCAGCGGAAATAAAATACGGGAAAGTTTGGCGCACTGTAGTAACCTATCATCATAACCACTGTAAAATGGTCTTGCCTGGTGACATGCCTTTGATAGGCATGTCACTGCCTGGTGACATGTCTTTGATAGGCATGTCACTAATTATGTTGGCGTTGTTGCTTGAGTAAGCCTCATAGTGATACTTGGTTTAGATAGGATGACGTAGGTCTGTATCGCATCCTGTAAATTGCGGGAAAACTCGCTGTTGAATGTAACATGAAATACAGTAAATAAATATGATACACGAATTCTCATAATTCTAGAATTGTGTATAACCTCTTCAAAGATATGGCTTAAAACCGGCCTCAGGGGGTCTTTACAAAAGATACAATTTTAGTGTACATCATCTGTAGATATTCTTGACAATTTCATGTTTTATTCACACGTGTTATTAAAGTTCGTAATTTAATTTCATTTTGTATTATTGTACTGTAATATTATCCTTAGCACATCACCCGTTATAAAAAGCACAAATATGGAAACTGGTATTTTTTAATTGCTTGTTAAAATCCGATCTGGCTTAAGCATCCTCCTCCAATCCCTGGCTCGGCCAGGATACGACGTCCCTGAATATAGTAAAGTACTGTAAAATGGCAGGCCTACTACCAGTAGTTTTTATTTGTGAATATAAAACCTAATGTTAAAGGATGTTGGAAAAACATGTCGCGAATAAAATAAAAACACATTCATTTATATCTTATGGAATGTAACAATGGCTTTTAAATTTACGATCTGCCTATCACGGTTTTTGTAATTCTTCTAAAAAAAACTTAATTACTTTTTTGTAAAAAGCAGTACTACCAGAGATCATTATATGATTATGCTATGTTGTGTAGCTTAGACGTTACCGTAATTTCATAAAAAGTTTCAAGACGAAAAGCCAACATTTACACCTTTTACAAACTGACGGTATTAAAAATGAACAAACAGCAAACTTTTAAAAGCAAAACTAAATATTTATCATGCGACTTGCATGTCTATTGAAACGAAAATAAATAGGGACGAATCTGAACGCCACTAGCATACCAACTCTCGCGCATAATGCGCGAGTCCAGTGCATGGACATCCGTTTTATACGTCTCACACATTTTTTCCCACGCATGAGAAGAATTTTCACGCGTTACAAACGCATGTATTGTTTTTAACGCATGCAATCTAAAGCATGCATGGGACGCCTAAAAAGTACGGTAACTAATATAGAGCAACATCCTATAAAATGGCTTAAAAACGCTGTAAATGACTTTGGAAAACGTCGGAAATACATCAGCCGACCAACGGATATGGACGCAAATCCAGTAAAAAAAACCGGCTTACTTGTCAATCCTAATCGGCTATTCTGCCTGCTACACGGTTCTCTGATGCACTGGACTCGAAAGGCTGGAAGGTATAGTCTGCACAGCTAGAGCTGGCAGGCGCGGATCTAAGGGGACGCAGCTGGCGGCGCCCTCCCCCGCCCCCGTTATCGCCAAAACGTAGTTGCGCCCCACCCCCTTATATTAGGAGCGCTGGGTGTAAAATTTACCCTAAAAATTTTTTAAAATCGACAAAAATTAGGGGCCATCCATATCAGAAGCAGGGTACACACACCATGGAGGTACCTCCATGCACACGCTAAACGTGGAAATAAAGCTTCTTTTTTATTTCCTCATCAGAATCAAACTAGGAACCACGCCCACCTGGACCTGACAAAGTGCCCTCCCCCTTTTTGTTTAATCCTGGTTCCGCCCCAGTCTGGTTCCAACTTAACTTCACGAAAATAAGGCTAGTAATTGTTATTTCCACCTTCCACTTCGTACATTTAAGGATCCATTGTTAAATTTTTCTTTTCATCCGTCTGTTGTATTTCATCCTCGAGTTCCTCTGCACACTTCTCCTAAAATTAAACATTTTATTTTTATCTCTGTAAACTAGTTTTAAGTGGAAATAGAATTATAGCAAAGTATGTTTATTATATTAATAGGATTGACAAGTATAAGCAATTATCAAACCATGTTAGAAGTATATGTTAGTGCTTTGTTAATGTTATTAATTAGTATTACAATTCCGATACGATTAAAGCAAGTCTACGACATAACGCACATTTAGCCAGGAAACGCCATTGTAAATTCTGAGCGCAGATATTCTATTCAGGTGTGAGTTGGATTTGTTTAGCGATTGATAAAAGGTACATAGCAATGCTTCAGGGAATGTATGGAATAATGCGTAGGGTATCTCGTTAAGAATCTATTTTCCAGGAAGTTCAGTGGTTGCTTTTTACTCCACGACAATTTAACTCCACGGTGCATTTCCATCTCGCGTTAAAATACAAAATAATAGGCTAGAGGAATAGATTTGAAAAAAAAATATATAAAAGCTCTCATGTTCTAAGAAACGCGTTTTAACAGTATCAAAATTGATATTGATTGATTGATTGATTCATTCATTCATTCATTCTTCGTGATCATTTCTTGTTCATACATTGTGAAAACATGGAGGTATTTTTTTATACCTCCATAATGGAAACATGCAACCACTGAACGGCCGAAAGAGAACGGAACGCATACAGTACTGTTGATGACGCAGTAGTAGATGTTATCCGGAGTAAGCGTTTATGGTCGTGCTCAGAATGCCAGCTCGGTAAGGTCGTTGTCAATTTTAAAACTCCCAAATGTTTTGATTTTCCTTCTTGATCGTTGACTGTCGCAAAATCTCGGGTGTTGAAGTCCAGTAGTAAATATTAATAGTTGAAAACGTTACAATGGTTATATAGACATACAGCATGCATATCATACAACACGCCATCAAGTTAATTAAAAGTGGCTAAACTAATGTGAAAGTGACACAAAGTTAGTAATGATACTAAGATGAAAAAAAACAAGCATACTAAAATTTCACCGTACAAACAACACTCATATTAATACACGCGAAGTGAATAGGGAGTTTCTGCAATTCCACAAATTACGATAATGAAATGGATATGATATTAATTCTTGAGATACTGTGTATTATTTGAAGACCATTGAATATCTGCCAGTTATCAGTATATTGCGAAGATTGGCAAGTGCGCGTAGGTAGAATATTCGATATCAGGTCGTAGTCAGAGTTAAACAATTGACGAGGCGAAGTCTGGGGATCAATTAGGATTCCAGAGACTAGAACCCTCTGTTGGAGGTCAAAGGGTGAGTCTCCCTTAAAAAGCCAAATTTTGAAATTTTCAGACGAGGCGATGGACTCGTCTGCCTCATTCTGGCTACGGCACTGGATATAATTAAGATATCGATGAATTTACAAATTCTGTTATGGTATTTTGTAAAGTGCGAAAACTCCCTATTAAACATGCACTGTCTGAAACTATCGTAAAACCCTACTTAAGTAAGTCGAACTTCGCAATAATACACAAGTTAGGTACCCAGTATTTCTGTTCTTTCGTTTATTAATAATGTCCCTGTACAAAGTTCACAATTATAAATTGTAGTAACACACATGTTGCACTCAAAAGCTTATGCTAAATTATTCTAACAAAATGAGTTTATAAAGAAATTTAACGAAGAGGCGTCATTAAAAGACTGTACTGTAGAGCAGGAGCGGATTTAAGTGGAGGTGGACCGGCTCCGTTCTCTTTCGGAAAGTAAAATATATAAATATTATTAACATTGTCTATAAAACGAAAAATATTCAGCAACCGTGGGACAAGAATCGATCCTTTATCACGCCCCTTAAGAAATTTCCGGAGACCCAAAGACCACAATTTCCAGGAGGAGCATGACCTGGATCCCCCTAAAACATTCTCTACCGGCCCCCTTTTCCAAAAGTGTACATCCGCCCCTGGTAGTGTAACAGTACAAACGTATATGAGTGGAGTGGGCAGATCCTGTACTCTAGCCGATTGTTCCGGACTCATTACAAAGTGTTCCGTTGGAAGAGATATCTTGGTACCTATGTCAGCCTCTATCTACCAATATATCTCCAAACCAACTGATAACAGTACATAAATCAAATGATTTCATATAAAATACTGAAAAGACATACATTTAAACAAATAAAGTAGTTATCCAGTTACTAAATACACTGGATTTGTGTTTTGATATCAACTATAAACTCTGTGACACTATACCAAACACAAAATGATATCAGTACTGCGGTATTAGTAAAATAAATCATTGTTAAAAACACCCAGTTAATGATATCAGCAAACATGATGACAATGAGGTGTTAAGAAGTTGTGAAAAAAATCATAAAAACAGCAAATTTCCATAAATGCACTAACATAAAAAAATACATGTCCTTTATCAAAGACACGCCCATTTTAGTCAAAGACACGCCCCGTATAACAGACACACCCCATTAATACAAGCTTATACCACTTACCTATACCATGTGACGGAGGAGGTAACAAAAGCAAAATATAAGAAACAGTTAGGCCTATAATGTCAATGCATTCATAAAAAAATATCTAATGTCACCCCTAGAAAATACAGAAGAAAATATATAAAATAATTATTTTAACACAATGTCGGTAGAATTCAAATGAATCAATTAAGATCAACAATAAAGATATACTATAGTCATTAAGTTTAAATAAAATATGTATATATTCAAATTTACATTTTATTTAATATTTTATGTACATCAGAAACAAAAAGAAAAAACCACAAAATCACCCGTATGCTAACTCATCATACATAGTGTCTCCCTGCTTTTCAGGTATAATCCCACCTCTTAAGCTACTCCCATGGTAGGCTTATACATACGTCATATTCAGTTATATGAAACTAAACAATAACTATTGTTTAGTTTCACACACAATGACATAATTAAAATTTTACGACGATAATAATAGTAAGATTGAGTAAAATAATAATAGGCCTAATAATATTAATAAAAATAATGGCAATGGTATTGATAATTCCTGTTAAGGTTTTAATGATAATTGTTTTATATACATAATGTATATAGAGATTTTATGTATATTTTATCTGACGTGAAACTGGGTGAGTTAGAAACACAGACCTTGCGTCACAGCAATTAGTCCGCTTTTGTTTTTCTTGCCTCCTCACCCTGTTCAATGTTTTGTTTTTGTTTATTGTTTTGGCAAATAAAGAATAAGAATAAGCTGGGTTATTTTGTCATATCAACAAAGGGGTACGAATTATGTCTCAGATTAGCCTGAAATTTTTAAGTTGTTTCAGAATTATGACTTTTCAAAGTAGGGGTATTATAATGCATAAAGTGACTTGTAATTAGAGTAATTGGCATTTTGAAATCCCTTTTAAAGTACCTTTTAAGCAAAATACAGGGTTGAAAACGTAAATACATAGTCAAGTCTACCGGCCCGATTTCACAAAGAATTATCCTGCTTTAATTTGGCAAAATAAATAATTCTGTTTTATCAAACAGCCTCTCAATACAGTCTAACACAGTATATCATTTTAGCTTAATATTGATACTACAGAAAAGTTGGAATTTAAACACAAAACGACAAAAAAAATTTTAAAAAGAAAACGAGAAAAAATGGATAGGATGTTGGAAATTATTTAAAATAAAGCAAATGTTGTTCTCTAATCAGATAAATTAAAAGTAATACTACAAATATTGCAGACAATTACATAGAAAATACTGTACTACAATCCTAATAACATGGTGCACTCGTTTGAATAAACACTCATTGATACATAGCTCCCAAGTTGGAAATACAGAAATCCTGGAGATTTTGTCGACCAGTGTTCGTAACTGTTTTGGGGTACTATATGGGCATCTAAAAGTGAAATTATATAAACAACAATGCTTTGATTATTACAAAAAAAAAAGGGAAAAAAGGTGTTTACTATTATATTGTTACAATAATTGACAAATGAACATTCAAAATACCATTTAGTGTCCAAATAAATAAAAAATATTTAACCCTGACCCAACATATTTTTGTTTATATTGCTAATTTATCAAAATCCTGGAGAATATTTGGGTATTTCATTGAGCCTGGATAATCCTAGAGACTTGGGAGTTCTGATTATGCTCCTACTTAAAGGTGAAATTCTTTTAAGCAGCCCTCATTATTTGAATAAGTGCCCAGCAATCTCCAACATTCACCAGCCAAAAAAGCTTTGTTTGCCCATTTCCGCCCCCACTATGAAAAAGGCCCGGCTTTAAAATTTTTTTTTCTTTGTTTTTTGCTTTAAAGATGTTTTTTTTTTAAAAATATGGTTATATTGGTATCTCTAACTCAAAACATGAGGTTGAAACACACTTCAGAACACGATCTGTTATAACTAAGTATAATAGAGTATACTGCTAAAGCACCTTCATTAACTTGAGTAATTGTTAAGCAAAGACATTTTTAGCTTTTTTTTTAAACATTAATTTAACAAAATTTCCACTAGCCCTTACATTAAATTTTCAAACTGGGATTGGGCCTGGGGTAAAAAATTGTAAAAACAAAAAACCTGGAGATTTTCTTGAGGTCATCTGATCTCATGTATTTAACTGTTTTGACTATGAATAAAGAATACTGAATACTGAATTTGTAATGTGTACTCTTCCTAAAACTTGTGTACAATTACCCGATTTAAAAGCTTGGGTACTATGAAACAATAGTTTCCGACATCTTCTATCACTGTTAAAATATGCAATTTACTGTTTACCAAAAACATTTCTAAACATCATAGTTGCTTAATCTTAACCAATAATTAAAAAAAAAATAGGCCAATTTATGCTCTATGAAACTTTTAGATAAGCTGGAGAATATTTTGGTGAAAACTAAATTCCTGAGGAAAATTTGAAAATTCTGGTAGCCCAACCTGGAAGCTCTCAATAAGCGGTCTTGTTTTAAGTAAGCACCATCCAAAAGTAATAATTAAGTAATAATCCCTGCTTTCTATTGAAATCAACAATAGTATACACATAAAATTTCAGTGATTCATATAATTCTAATAATAAATAATGGTTATATGAGGCAAGGCATGGCAAAACCACCAAGTTGTCGCACATGATGTTATTGAGAAATAAGCAAATAAACAACAGGAAATATAAACAAATGCAAAGAAAATTTTGGATTGTTCTTGTCAATAACTCTAGTTATAGTTGCCCGATTTTAATAATTGACCCCTTATTTTGTAGCCTATAACAGGTGCACTGTTCAGTTTTTGTATTAACTCTATTTTCCAATTTTCCGACAACTTGGTGGTTTTGCCATGCCTTGCCTGATATGTTTAAAGAAAATCTATTTAGCACCTACTAACAATTCACAACAGACCCACGAAAGCACATTGGTTGTAAAGATCATGTAGAATGCACATAAATTATGGACAAAAAACAAATGATATAATACATATAAAATTAAGCTGCACAATAATATATATCTTTCAAAAATTCAAATATTTTAAATCTAAAAAATAATTTTTTTTCCAGTTTATATCAAATAAAATACAAAATGGCTGTTTGGTGGTTCCATTTAAAGTAAAAACAATTTAATTGATTAAAATGGTGGTTAATTTTACTAATTTAATTTGTTTAATTAGTTACAGAACAATCAAAAATGTTATGTGATCTATCCTTTTAATCCACTCAATTAAAATATTCTAGTTAAAGGAATAAAGTTTTTAGTGATTGGCAGTGGACCCTGGTCATTAAGTTTTTAAAATAGAGAAAAAGATTTTAAAATAATTATTAAAAAAGGTATAGATAAAAAACCAACCTATTTTAAAAAATAGCATTATAAATTCTATTGAAAATAATAGCTAGTCACTGCACTTGTAGATTGCAAACCTATGCCAACAACAGGGGCGAATTTAAGGGTAAGCCGGGCCACCTCTGGCCCCGCCTTTTGGTAAAATATATCAATATTATTAAAATTGTCTATAAAACGAAAATATTCAGCAAAAATTGATCCTTTAACAAACCTCTGAGGCCGTTTCCAGACGCCTAAAGACCAAAATTTCCCGAGGAGGGGGGATTTCCCCAGACCCTCTAAATTTTTTACTCTCTACCGGCCCCTCTTTTCCAAAAGCCAGAATCCAGTATATTATCTATTACAGTCACATATGATGTTGACTCTCATACACTTAAATATAAGAAATGTCTATATGACAAATATTCCACGACTTATAGCTGATTACATGAACTGGACCTTTTGCTTGATCTTGACCTATGACCCTGCCTTTCCAAAATCAGTGCCGTAGCCAGCATGAGGCAAATGAGGCGGTCGCCTCGTCTGAAATTTTCAAAATTTGGCTTTTTAAGGGGAATCAGCCTGTGACCTCCAACAGAGCATTCCAGTGCCTGGAATCCTGCGTGACCCTCAGACTTTGCCTCATCTGTTTTTCAACTCTGGCTACGGCCCTGAAAATTCAATTATCTTGAGATCTTCAAGGTACATTGTGGCCAAGTTTCAAAAGTTTCTGATGAAACTGTAGCTGTTTACAGCTGTTTACAAACAGACACACACAGGGGTGCAAATATACCCTCCACAGACACACCCACAGGTGCAAATATACCCTCCACAGACACACCCACAGACACACACAGGGGTGCAAATATACCCTCCACAGACACACCCACAGACACACACAGGGGTGCAAATATACCCTCCACAGACACACCCACAGACACACACAGGGGTGCAAATATACCCTCCAGCTGTTTACAAACAGACACACACAGGGGTGCAAATATACCCTC
>JAOTQE010088795.1:15838-27098 GCA_025631205.1 Nesometra sesokonis
TTTACAAACAGACACACACAGGGGTGCAAATATACCCTCCAGCTGTTTACAAACAGACACACACAGGGGTGCAAATAGACCCTCCAGCTGTTTACAAACAGACACACACAGGGGTGCAAATATACCCTCCAGCTGTTTACAAACAGACACACACAGGGGTGCAAATATACCATCCACCAAACTTCGTTGGCAGGGGTGATAATGATGATGATAAACATAAATGCCAGATGTTTACATCTAGGTATTTTCTGTCAACGCAAACAACAAAATTGTTTATAGTTTAATGCTTGTATTTATTTTGATATCATTTTAATTGTTTTGAAAAAAATATTCTCATCTTGTCAAACCTTGATTGTATTGTTCTATTATGCAAACTCTATTTTCTATAGGATTGCACTGGAAGTAAGTTTTCTTGAAAAGAAATCTTCTTTTCATCCCATTGTTCATCATTATCATGGTGGAAATAGACCTTAAAGCCCCTTACACAAACAAGAATGACGCTAACATGGCTCGAACCCAGGCCTTCTAACATGCAAGTTTGGTTTCTTACTACTGCGTCATCCCTGGTATTCCTCTTTTGCAATATTTTTTTCAGTCTTTCAAGTTTTACAGTCTTTGAATAAGACAAATATATTGCATTTTTTCTAAGAATAAATAATATTAATCAATAATATTTATTAATTAATAATGTACATGGAATTAAAATTAAGTTTCATACATATTCAAATTCATACGGCTTGTTAAGGTGGTATCGCCTGTCCACTCTCCTCTGCATATATTTCTTTAGCTCTGAAACCCAGAATACAGTTGAGGTCAAGCAAAGTAAAAACAGCAAATCTAGAAAAACAAAGATACAAAAGAAATTTTAATAGTTTAGTACTGTACATATTAGTAAACTAGTAAACAATGCTCAAAAAATAGACAAAAGGATTCATACCATAGACTGTGAGGGCCTCTGTTTGAAAGACACTCTGCAGAGGGGGGAAGTAAACTACCATAAGTTGACCGAATATCGATCCGCCAACCGCATACAGGAACATCCGATTGGTGAAAAATCCAATGGTGAATATTGACTTGGTCTGTAAAAAAAATATATAACAAAACAAAATATTGAGACAAGAAATTTAAAGTTTGATGATGTTATATTTTAAAATGTGAATACATTTACTTTGCTTTTTTAAATTATTATTAATTAAACAGTACACAAATTAGTTTTTTTTGATGTAGTATTATTAACATAAATGTATAGTGTGCTTATGAAATATTTTTTTTCTGTGGTCTAAAAATTTTGACCAAATAAAACTGCTGATCACTACTGTTATATATTAATTATTGCAACTCATTTATTGTTGAGATCTTATATTTAGTCATTATTTACTCTGCACAGTCTCCCTCCCTCTACAAATATACGGAACAGTTAGTACCAAGATGACTATACCTGTGAGCTAACAGATTACACCATCATTACACCAATCATAAGTAGGCAATTTTATTGGTAGCCAAACAAAATAAAAAGGTGTTTTAGAATGTAGGTGAACCACTTGAAACTTATTGACTTAGTACAATAAAAAGGGGTTGATTGAAGGTGATAGACCACTGTGTATTTAGTCTAAATATGAAGATCACAAGCTAACAGCACTTAAAAGAATATGAGACACTACTGTGTATTTAGTCTTAATATGATGATCACATGCTTAGGGTTTTATTTATCTACATTGTGTTCTGTTTCCATAACATATTTTAGTACAAAGAGGTATATAAGGGGCGTATCCAGGATTTGGTGAAGGGGGTTGCTCGACCTGGGTTGGATTCTGAGAAGCAAAAAAAAAAAAAGAAGCATTTTTTCCCTATATTACTCCAATTTCTAGATTTTTGGGATTTCTCGTCATATTTTTTAATTTTAGCACTTCTCCTCTGAAGGGGGTGCTCGATGTTTGGAAATTTCTTTCCTAATTTTCTTGTTTTTTTGCATCCGAACGGGGGTGCTCAAGCACCTCAGCACCCCCCCTGTATATGTTACAGTGGCATATCCGGGGGGGGGGGGCTCAAGCACCTCAGCACCTCCCCCTGTATATGTTACAGTGGCATATCCAGGGGGGGATGCTCAAGCACCTCAGCACCCCCCCCCTGTATATGTTACAGTGGCATATCCAGGGGGGGTGCTCAAGCACCTCAGCACCCCCCCCCCCCTTGGATATGCCACTGTATATGTTACAGTGGCGTATCCAGGGGGTAAAAATTTCAGAGGCAAAAACAATAAAATTAGGATACAAATGGTAAAATCTGAGCCTCAAGCACCCACTTCAGGGGAATGAGCACCCGCCCCTTCAGAGGAAACGAACTCCTCCCGTCAGAGGATAAGGACTAGTAATAACTGTGAGATAAATTCACCACAAAATGATAAATGGCGCTAAAATAGTTTTTTTTATCTTTATTTTTCTAAATACAACCCAGGTTCGAGCACCCCCGCCCCCCCCCTTTGCCAATTCCTGTATACACCCCTGTACAGAGTCGAAAGCAAAATTATTTTTATCTCTGAATTACTTAAGAGTATTCAAATTTTTAAAATTATGCATTATGCAATTTAGTATTTTGAGTATGACATTAATTAATCACTTTTGCTTATACAATAACTGAATCCCTTTAACTCTTTCATACTTAAATTTGATTTTTCTTTGACTCAACCTAAGACATCTCAAACATTACAATCAATAAAAAATGTAATGTACATTCATTAGATGTACATCCCCATTAGAAAATGTTGTCAAGTCTTATCACAATGGATAATTGGATTATTATTGCTCAGATGTACTGTAAATATCTATGCACCTTTAATATAAGACAGTGAGGTGGTTAATTTAAAATTACCCTACACTTCTTTGAAATTATATCGTAAAATCAGTCAAAATCTGTAATGAGAATGTACACATAATGGTTTGAACTATATATATCATTAATACCAAAATTTAATTTACGGTCCCTGTGATCCCCTCCCAACATTAACAAAGACTAAAGTGAACAAACAATTCTGTAAACAACTAATTCCTTTACCCCACCTACCATGTAGGTAGGGTATTATAAGAAATGTAACGATGATGAATATTTATGAGTATGATCGCTCACCTGTGACCTGCTACTGAGGGCGTTAAACATGTCAAAGAAAACGAAACATGTGAAAGTCATGGTGGTATCCCGAGGGGTTATAATGTTATCTTGCATCTGAAAATTAAATATATTTTTATTATATATTATTATATGGCGGTGTCTCATTCAGGTATAGGGCAGTGGGGCTGGTCTACCCTCCCTTTAAGCTGGTCGCATCACCTGATCTTTGTTACCTTTAGCTGTACTGATGACGCTTAAAAGGCTGAAATGAATTTTTCTGCAGATATCAGAGCTAATTTCAATCTTCACTTAATATATTTTAACAATATTGGTCTATTTTTTCTACTGTTGCATTTAAATATAAATTAAATTTTACATCACATGAGGCAAGTCATAGAAAAACCACTAAGTTGTCGCACAGGAAGTTATTGAAAAATAAGCAAATAAACGAAATAATAAGAAAATATAAGCAAATACAATGTATTTTGTCCAATAATTTCAGTTATAGATGTCCCATTTTAAAAATTTACCCCTCATTTTAAAGCTTGCAATAAGTGTAATATGATTTTAACAATAGCTCAATTTTTAATTTTCCTACAACTTGGTGGTTTTACCATGACATGCTCTATATGGTCCTCCACCACTGTGGTAGGTCTGTCCCAATTACCTGCTTAAATCAATTATATATTATAATTCACAATAAATTACAGTACTGTATATTTGTGTAGCTAAAGAGCTGCACTTACCTCTCTCCAGAACACCCAGACAGTACCCATTACAATAATTGCTGCAGAGATGAGGACGTTGATTATTAAGGGACGTGTTATCATCGGTTCTTTCACCTTTCGAGGAGGCTGCCGAATCACGTCTTTATCAACAGGCTCAACTCCAAGACTGTAAATGAATGATGATAATCAAAATCAGTTCATTAAAATCAAGAACAGCAATCATTTAATTAAGCCTGTAGTGTTAACAAGATTATAGAATCATTATCATTAAAGGCTTATTCTTTCCAAAATTTCCCAAGTTCACCCAAAAAATTAATTTTTTTTCAAAATGTTATCATTTATAAATAATAAACATGGGTCAGTTATCTACATACTTTAGTTTTCTTTTGGAGAAGAAAAAAGCTAAAATTTACTGAACTCAGTTAAGCTAGGCCTTGACAATATAATTCATATTTTCTTGTTAATATCCGAATCTGAAATCGTACTGAATAACGATCTACAGGGTTGCAAGTTGTAAAGACAAAATTCCTGTTAGGCGTCAATAAACTTAACACTCATGTATGTAGGCCTATTATTAAAAAATATTCTAATTGAAGATATAAATTTAGCAAAACGCTACCGGTACTAGGTCTACCTAGGCTACACTACGCCAACGTCGGGGCGGAACACGTGCACTAGCTACATGATCAACAAACAAGCATTTTAAAAAAATAGCTACTGGAAGTCAGCGACAGTTGTCGGGACAAGCAGTAGCGATTTTATGGAAACCGAGCTTTAAGTGCAAATAACCTTGTTTATTATGAACCAATAATCTCTGACATTTTTGTCACTGTTAAAATATGCCATTATTGTTCACCAATAACATTCATAGACTTCATAGTTAATTGCTTATTTTCAACCAATATTTTGAAATACAGGCCAATTTTAATTCTCTAATTGAAAAAACTTACACAAACCTGGAGACTTTTCATGAAAACTAGAGCCCAGGAGATGACCCACAATTTCTGGACTCATGGACAATCCTGGAGTCTTGGAAGTTGTGGATTTATCACAAAAATTAAAGTATTAATTTTGCAAATTATTACCATTATACTAAATGTTAAAACTGGCAATACCTTTGAGCCGGTGGGCCATCCATTATAATGTTGATCCAAAGGATCTGCATAGCATTTAAAGGGTTCGGGAAACGAAGCACAGTTGATAAGGCAACCAGTGTTAATGCTGCTATACTCCTGTAGAATAAAACAATAGGTGGTAACGTTAGACAATTCCAAACTTCCAAACATGCATTCAATTATTCAAGTTCAACAAATGAATAATTACTCATTTAATCATTCAATAATGAATCAAGCAAACAATCAGCAAATTGATTGATTGATTGATTAATTAATCAATTAATTAATTTCAATGTATTACTTAACAGAACAGTCATTCTCAGGTGCTGATCCAATTTCCCCCCCCCCCCCCCCCTTTACAATTGAAAACAATTTTTGCACAATTTGTGCATATAAAAGTGCATCATAGAGCATCTGTAGAGAAAAATTTTCCCGGGCCCTAAACCAATATCTATTACATTCATTTACATTTAAAATATTACAACTGGGCTTGTCCAACTTGGCATCAGGCCCCTCCTTCTAGCTCCTGGATCTCCCCTTGATTCTATCAATTAATCAATAACATAAACCCCCAATCAAATAAATCAAGGGTGAGCAATGCAGCTTGAAGGCTGACACGTTCCTCAAATAAAATGAGAATAATTGGTGAAGAGTCTTAAATCAGGGCAAGTGGAATTTGCTTCAGGTAAGTTTAAATTTAGAAGTAGGTTGCCCAAATGGCAATCAAATACTTGCAAATTTAATTTTGTAATTGTCATCCTGTAAATGGTAAAATTGGTATTAAATGACAAAAAAACTATCAGAGTTTCTGCTCTGTCAACATAATTAAGAAACTTATACAAATGAACCTCCCTGTGCAGACACCTCTCGTAAGCAGACACCTCCCATAACGGACACGAGAGGGAGGTTCAACTGTATGTCAATCAGGTTCTAGGAGTGGTCATAGGCAGTCATGCCATTAAGTCCGCTGGAGTAATACTAGGCAAAAAACCAGGCATGGTAAATTTGGGTATTGTCCACATAGGCTTCTAAGCATGAGGTCGGTGGTTCGAGGCACACTCTGGTCAGCTGTTTGTGTTCCTAGGCAAGACACTTTATCCATGTTTCCTCTCTCCACCCAGGAGTATAAGTGGGTACCTGGGAGGTACAAATACCATATACGCTGATTATGCCTGAAACATTATGGAATGGATTATATTTCATAGGTGTTTTTAAAATGACTGGGGGTAATAATTGTGAAGTGCTTAGAGGCCTTGACAATAAGCGCTTTATAAATGTCAATTGTTGTTGTTTATTGTGGTTGCTGTTTTGTTGTTGGTTGTTGTTGGTGATTGTTGTTGGTAGCTGGTTGTGGTGGTTGTTGTTGGTTGTGGTTGTTGGCTGTTGCTAGTCGTTGTTGTTGGTAGCTGGTTGTTGTTGTTGTTGGTAGTTGGCTGTGGTTGTTGTTATAAAATTCCAAATATCTCAACAACAATGGGGCACCCATCAGTTAGGGTGATTATCAACATTGGCTTGGGCAAGGTAACATTTTAAAATTTTTACCTACAAAATTAAATTCAATCATGAAATGTCGTATATTTGTTATTTTGTTTTTTTGAAGTGCTATAGGAATAGCATTATATATATATATGGTTAAAACACAAAAAAAAAATTCTACTCCTTAGAGTTATTTTATGTTAGACAATTATATATTATGGAAATTAATAGGAGATTATACAATATACAAATTAATACTTACGTGCTTAATTGAAATCTAACAAAGTTCTTAATATTATAATATATTGCCTTTCCTTCTTCAATGGCGGACATAATGGTATAGAAGTCGTCGTTAACAAGAATCATGTCCGCGGCTTCCTTGCTTACATCTGTACCAGTCTTTCCCATTGCAATACCGATGTCAGCCGTCTTCAAAGCGACAGCGTCATTCACCCCATCACCGGTCATACCGACAACAAGGTTGTTCAGTTGCAGAGCCTAAAGTAATTAATATAATAAAATGCTATTAAAATATTTCTTATAAACATTTTTTACATTGACATTTTTAAATAATAATACTTAATATATTTAACAGTGAAAAAATTAATGATTTTGAAAGGATGGTTTTTGAAAACCGTATGAAAAAAGACATTACAACCTACCTATTCGTATGTGAATTTGACTTACCTTTTCATTTATGTGAGTAATAATTGTAATGTGATTTCAATTTCTAAACACAACTTTTCAAAACCTGTAATTTTCCAATTCTTTAACACTGTGTAATTTGAGTATTAGACACACTGTTGATTTGGGACTCACTTTGAAACATGTTACTGTTGAAATGTTGTGAGTATTTGTCAGTGAAGTAGCAACTATATGTTCTATAGATTATCAATGAAACTTTAATCCCAGACCTCCCCTTTAAACTGAAAAATAAATGTTCACTTACCTTAATAATTTTTAACTTGTGAATTGGACTTACTCGATAAAATACTGAAACCTGTAAAAATTAACAATTTAAGAATGTAAAATAAATATTAGTAATGCAATAATAACATTTGTAGTGCACAGATTTTTAACATTCGATACACAGTAATGTTGCAAGTATATGTTTAGCTCTTGTGAAGACAAAAACTTAGTATTTAATATTAAAAAAACTACTGTTTGTTTTGACTGGACATATTTTAATTAGACACCTCTTCGTTATAAAGTAATAAAACAACATTTGATTTTGCCCTATGTTTCATTTTATTAAATATTTTTTAGGAGATTTTTTTTTTTAAGGTATTTTGTTATTGAAAAAAATATCAGACATTTGTTTTGACTGAATATATTTTGTTGACGAAATTTTTATCCATAATTATTGTGTAGGGTGACAGATTAAGAACTAAGCATTATTTAAATTGTCAGTTCAATAATTTATTATCATTTATGAAACCCAGCTTGTGGCTACTGTTTAAATTAAAATAAACAATGGTATTAACAATCTTTGCTATAAATGATCAGAAAGTTAATTTATAATTTGTTATAAAGTTACAAGCAACATTCATCAATTCTTAGTCTCTCATCCAGGCATTACCTGGTTAATAATGTTGGACAATTTCATAATCTCCATATCTTCTACATCATCTCCTGATAAAGATCTACAACCTTCTGCATAAAGACCAAGTCTACTACCTAAAAAACAAGGAAATTATACAATAATAAAATATTGAAGCAATAATTTTGATAATTTTATAAATCACATTTTTTTACATTAAACAATTACTTATATCTCGATGACCTCTGACCTTATCATGATTCTAAAGCCGGGCACTCACTGCAGTGTGCGTTGGTCGTATGACAGTCTTACGACACATGACTAAACCGACGCTCCCTGTGTGTGTGGTTGCCAGACATGACAGTCTTCTACTCGTCGGCCGATGGTTGTTTTTAGTGATTCAACATGGAAATCACGAAAAACCCGCCAGCTGACGACTAGAAGACTGTCATCGCGTCTGGCAACCACACACAATGAGCGACGGCTTAATTGTGCGACTGCTGCACAGCGCAGTGAATGCCCGGCTTAACTGGACTGGTATTGTTGGCCATGTATAGAGTGAATAATACAAAATCTCTATGCACTTTCACAAGTTTCTTTTGAAATAGAGAACAAAACAGAAAAGAAAGAGGTAACAGGTGACAGTTAGAATGATTTGAATGAGTGAGTTTTGAGTCTCTCCTTAAAAATAGATAGAGAAGGTGACTCATGGACAGTAACAGGAAGAACATTGCAAAGCCTAGGCCCAGCAATCATTGTGTAGAAACCAATCATCTATGAAGAATGGCACATTAAATTTATTGCCTAATAAAGCAGACTATACAGCATAACCTTATGACATTTATTTGCTTTGAAACATGACATGAATTCATTATTTTTTTTATAAAACTCAGTTTTTTTGCTCCTGTTCCTCAGTGTGACGTTACCGCCCAAGCAAACCAGGCAGTATGGCCCGTCTTCTCGACAATGGCAGAGGTCCCAAGTTTGAGAAGTAAAATATCAGGAGAATTTTTGTCGGCTGCTTTGTCGATCAAATTTGTGTAAATCAAATGTGCGACGTGTCACAATAAAAAAAACAGAAAAGTACAAAACAATATTTAAAAATATCTATATTATTATATGTAAATTGTATTTAACACCGAGCAGAGTTGATATTTTTTGAAGGGACAACTGATTTTTTTAGGCCAAGACCCACTCTGAATATTTTTGGGAGACACTTAAAATTTTCAGGAGAAAAATGTATTTTTTCAAGAGGGCAGGAGAAGACTCAAAAAATCAGGAGACTCCCGCCATCTTCAAGAGACCTCACAGTGGACTGACATTAGTCTAGGACTAAATTAGTCCACTGTCAAGAATACAGGCCATTACCATTTCAAAGCCTACACTCAGATGTATTTACAATGGTAAAGAGGATTTTTATAGTTTGACTTGAAATATTTTGTGACACCATACCTATTGCACTGGCCGTTTCCTCAGAGTCACCAGTGACCATTTTTACAGCAACTCCACTGCCTAACAATGTCTCTATGGACTCACGCACAGCTGGACGGGGTGGGTCTATTATGCCAACTACACCACAATATGTTAGCTTATCAAGCTCTTTACCTAAGGCAAGAGCCAGCACTGGAAAAAAATGTAAAAAACAAATGATTAGTAAAATTGAGAATATCATGTCAGAAATGAGATACATGTTCTACCATGTTCTGAATCAATATTTCATCATTGGTTGTTTCATCATATGAGGCCAATCATGGCAAAACCAGTTATTGAGAAATAAGCAAATAAACGTCAGGAAAAAGAAACAAATACAAAGGAAATTTGTGTAAATTTTGTCCAATAACTTCAGTTATAAATATCCGATTTTGATAACTGACCCCTCATTTTAAAGCTTGCGAAAAGTGTAATATGGTTTTAATAATAACTAAATTTTCAATTTTCCTACAACTTGGTGGTTTTGCCGTGTCATGCCTCGTATGTATATGATTGGGTATTGAAAACAAAAATGTAAGGACAATAAATTTATATATGTTATTGCTGGAGATTATTAATCATATTTAATAGTTTTTATCCTCTGAGTGGCGGATCCCAGGGGCATATCACAAATTATAAACAGATCATTCCATGTTTGTTGGTCAGATAATCATTAAAAGCTAAATTGACATTAATAATGACAAAAAACTACAATCACAAACTTTTGCAACTTAGATTACTTATTAGCTGCTTTAATTTCTATTTTTACCCTAGATTTAAGAAATGGTATTATCTAAAAAAAAGGTGAATATCTCTAAAAACCCATTAGGTGTCCATTCCCACCAGAAAGTTTTGTTAAGACTTATCACCATTGATAATTGGATTAGTTTCCACTTGATTACTTAGCTTTACAGTATATTCCTAACCTTTATTAACAATGTTATAAACCAGTGAGGTGGTAAATTCAAAATTTCCCTATATTAATTTGAAAATGTAGGATAAAATTGATCAATGTCTCTAATTGGAATGTACACGTAATTAAATCAACATGATAATCAATTCTACATAATCCTTCCATGGCTGCTTGCGGATGAACACCTAATTTTATTATTCTGTGTCAAACTCCCTTTGACAATCTGCTGACTTATCTCAATGTAAACAGCCCTTATTAACTAATAAATTAATTTACAATAACCTCCTCAATGTCTGTTTATTGTTTTTAAATGAGCGATACGTTTTGAAGTTCGTACACAATGCCTTTATTAGTTGGGTACTTGACGATGAATTGCGGGATATAAACGGTTTCCATGACCTCAGTGTTTACCTGCAAATTCCAAAGGTTGGACTTTTGTACAGGAGTGATGATCCAAGACTCTATATAATAAAATTCTGAAGTCCGGTCTGATGCAGGCATAATTTTAAAGGTCCATTTTTACTAGTTTTACAAAAAGTAGTGTACAATTAAAAATTAACTGGTAATTATTTAAAAGGCATTAGATAAAACATAAAAAGATAACTTTCAGAATTCCTTGTTGCTAAGAAAACCATAGTATTGTATAAAGATATAATTTTTTATATTTAAATTCAAATTTATGAAACCTGATAGGCTCCTTGGACATTTAGCCTCCGATGATTAGTGCCCCCAAATTATGTATAAACACATACTACTAATATTATTTCGGAAACAATTTTGAGCCGCTCCATTTTTTCTTTTCATTTTCTTCTTTCCATCTTTTATTTTTGTAATTTTATTATTAGGCCAAAAAAAAAAAATTGTTGTATTGCCCTTTACCGACCGACCCTAAAAATCGCAAAATCACAGTCGC
>JAOTQE010088796.1:0-14927 GCA_025631205.1 Nesometra sesokonis
ATTAATATAAATTATTGAATTATGGAAAGCTTTATTGAATTTATTATTTAAATGCTTACGATTTTTATGTTTTATGATGTGTTTTTCTATTTTTTTTAACTATTCCGTGGCAAAACAACGTATCTTCAGATATGTTGTTTTGCCACGGATATGCTACAAAAGTCTGTCAGATATGTTGTTTTACCACGAAATCTGCAAGATACGTTGTTTTGACACGGAAATTTCTTGTATTTTACCCTTCATGCTTACAGTTACGTGCTGCTATCTCAGAAACGACTCAAGTTCAGGATTCGAAATTTTCACGTACTGTTCAGCAAGATAAGTTATTTTCCCAAATGCAAAAATCTCAAAATCGAAAAAAATCAAGTTACGTTGTTTGGCCACGGAACGGCCGCCATACGCAAAGACTTGCCGGACCAGCGGGTGTCTGCTTACTGGAGGTTTAACTGTTCAGTTGTCCACATACAGTTCACGGTTTTAATGATGAAATTTCCGAAAACAGTTCGTTATGAAATGTTAATAGCATATTGTGTATAATTCTCAGTCTAATTTTGTATGAAAATAGTTTTTTATTTACAGTAATTTTCTTGTTTGCATAGTATGTTTTCTTGCACAATGTACACATGTCTAAGTAGATTTTTAATTAAACCATGGAGTAAAGAAGTCTGATTAAACAGTCTTTTTCACAGAATCAAGTCAGGCATCATGGTACAGTAAAGTGCATTCACAGGCAACATACCCCTTTTACACAGCCAACACAATTACTGGATCGTCCCTCAGTTGGATGTACAATTGCGGGACCAATGTCCCGTGATTGTATTTCATTTGGCAGTGTAAAAGGGGTAAATGCTGTAGCGCCTCATGGGATTTTCTAATGTTAGGTTTACATGATGCCTGTGCCTATGGCAACCATGATACCGCTGATTGCTTTTGGATGTATCCATGACATTTCCTATTTGTTAAAGTAGCACTAGACACCGCATCCAAGTATGTTACAGTAAATACTGTGACAGTTTGTTGCATTGTGATCGCACTGTTGAACTATGGCCTACTAGGTTTCTCATCTCACTGTTTTGTTGACAGTTTAAAAATCGTGGCCTGTATTTCCTGTCCTCCGACAGTGGCTCATGTCCATTTTGTTTTCTTCTTGTCCTGAAACGTGAAAACCTACAGTATCATTAGAATAAGTGAGGAATCAAAATTTAAGAAATGTTCCAACTGTCATGGACAGCGGTAGCCTGTCTCATAGACCTTACAGTCTGGTTTATTCAATGTTAATGCTTGATTCTTTTTAAGGCGCTATTGACGTCCCATACTCGCTTATTTTGAGTTTAGCCATTTAGCCAGTATTGGACATCAATAGTGCCTTAAACGGAATCAAGCAATAAAAGTGAATAAACCCGACCGTAAGGCCTGTGAGACGGCCTAGGACAGCGGTTAAGTATCATGGGACAAGTTTCAAGTGCTATGGTGGTACCATGATGCTATGGCCTGTGGAGACCACTGTACAGTAGTACTACTACTGTTCGATAGTAATAAAACAATAGTGTACTTGGAAAGAATTTTTGTATTGTTATTTTGTAGTGGTCAGGGGTGGATTTAGAGGGTCGGACCCCTTCCCCGCTTTTGAAAGGTATATATCCATATTAACATTTTGTAGGCCTATGTGAAATTTTTCAGCGGTCGTATGTCAAGAACATTTCCGGACATCTAAATGCCAGTTAAATCCCAGTGGAGCATGCACGAACAATCCCCTACAACTATAACCCTCTAATTCCCCACCCCCTTTTCAAAAGAGGTCTTGGTGTCTGATCCTCATTCTGCTGGCAATAACAAAAATACCAAGAAGTACAATAGTTATATATGTAAGAGGCTACATCAGGTTATATGCGGAAAACGGTAAATTAAATAATTTTACAAAATTAATAGTAATTTATTAATTTTAGATGTTACTTTGAGGATCCTTTTTATCATCAGGGGAGAATTTAGGGTGTATGTGTGTGGTTGTTAGAGGTGGGAACCAAAAGGTCACTATCTCTGATAAGAGAGCATAATATGTACATTAGAATGTATGCCATGGTTTTGGAATTAAATATTTCGACATTAATTATATCGTAATGTTGAAATATTGGATCCCAACACGATGGTGTATATGATATATTTAACGTCGAAATATTGAATCCCGACACGATGGTGTGCATTTCAATACTTTAGTAATGCATTCATAGTACTTTAGTAATGCATTCATAGTACTGACTTGTGTATTTGGAATTTCACGAATGGTGGTGTTTGTCACTGATGGCTGACACGATCTTTAGACAGTAAACAGGTCAGTGGTGGCGCCAGGATTTGCCTGACGGGGGCCAACTCGGGAGGTCCTGGTGGGGGTGGTTGCCAGTTTCGTTTTTAAAGAGCAAAAAAAAAATAGTTTCCCCGTTTTTTTCCCATTTTTATGTCTATTTTCTATATTTAGGGGCAATTATAAAAAAAAAATTATTTTGCTTTTCCCCGACGAAAGTTGTAATTATTCCCCAACGGGTGGCCCTTCCCCCTCCCCGGCCCCCGCTATCGCCACCATTGAAACTGGTCTAAATATGTTGTTTCGAGGAACCCTTTGTTTCTGTGCTCGATATCCAAGCATAAAAAAGTTAAATTATAGCAGAAAAAAAAATAGAACTAATTAATTTGGATAATATAAAGAGGTATTATTAATATTCAATGGTATTTATTCAGAAAAAGACACAATACAATTAAAACATGGCATAAACAAATGCCTATTTGCATCTCACTGTAAATACAAGTTTAAAATTGATAATCCGCGTTCAAAATTTATTGGACGCAGTTATGTTATGTGGGCGGAACCTAGGGAATAAAATTTTCAGAATTGTTTCCGCATTGTGTGGCTTCCACGAAATGAAATGCAGGCGTACAGAAAATTGATGGCACCGTGAATACTGTCAGTCATTTAATGAAATGGACGCCTAAAACATATTTTTAAGTTCCAAGTTTGTGGTTGGGGAGTGGGATATGGGGACAGAAACACGGAGTATACCATTGTATTTTGGAGGGGAAGCTTCTAGACGCTCATCTTGTATTAATAGTAGGGCTATGATCATAACCTCTTGCGAGTATGTACTATGTACAATTTTATTAAAACAAATTTGGGTTTAGCGTCAAAATATTGGAGTTCATTCCTCACTTATAAATAGGGGTGGGGAAGGGGAACTACCCCTTCACTACATCGGCACAGGAAGTAATATCAACGCGTCACCATACGTGTTTTGGTACTTCAGCACTTATAATTATAACATCGTCTGTGGGCCATTACGCGGGGGGAGGGGGCTTGGTGAAGATGGGTGCGTACTCAACTGGGGCGGCGGAACGTTTTTGAATTAGGGGAGACGAAGACGAATTTTAAAAATTCGCTCGGCTACCCCAAGCCCGCTCAGAATTTGATGAGCAAAAAAATAACCTTGTTGCCTCGCTTTCCTGGTCCCTGAAGGTGGTTTTCGCGACCACAATATTCATATTTTACCATTTTGGAGTTGTGAAATGTGGATTTTGTTATCGGAGTACCATTTCAGGGGAGTTGTCACTGGGGGACGTGTCCCCTTCCCCCTCTTCCGCCGCCCATGGTACTCAAACCAGCCAATACTCCCCCACCCACACCAGTATGAAAATTTTCACTAGCTCTACCATTTAATAATAGTAATATAATGCCTCCCACCCCCACAAAAAATAAAAGAAAGCATCATTCTTCGCACATCCCCTCTTCAAATCCTTGTACGGCCCTGATCTACAATTGTCCATTTCAAAGTAAAATACAATTCGTGGTAACAAACCATTTTTGTTATTTATTATTTATTTCATTATCTGAAGGAGTTCAAAATATAGCCTAAAATTGTATATTTCAGTAGTTAACTACGTGCCAAAATTAAAGCATATGTGGTTATAGCGGCTCTGATGACTCCACAGCGAAGTTCCAGACAGAGACGAGACACCGCACCTATATCATTTTATTATTAGGCCTATAGGGATTCATAATAATGGATCCAAGCATGTCATTTATTCCAAATATGGATGTTTTTATTTTTCTCATCAAAATATCTATTATTAATATTTACTCATGAAATATGGTTCAATATTTAAAAAAAAATAGTGTCTCACAGGGCAATCTATTCCCAATTCTGTAGACCATCGACTTAAAGTGAACATAACGGGAAGAAACCGAAATATGACGTAGGTATGGGCTATCCGTTCTTGGTAATGTTTACGTACATGAACACCACAATTCAACCTCCCGCAACTGAATTTGATCAAATTAATTACCAGCCTATTATTTTATGACTAATGACTCATCGTTAACGTGCCAAATTCAGAGTGATTTGGCTGAGCGACTTGACTCCAAGTTCAAGCCAGAGGGCAAACACTGCACGTAGATCCTTAATGTTGATATAAGGATACGTGATATATGTGGTAGTCACAATACGGAATTTCGTCTTCCCTAATCTAGTTATTAACACCCCCTCATAAAAGAATTGTAAATTAATGTAGAGTATTCATTCATTGCTGATGATGACATAATTTATGTCGAAATATTGAATCATGTTACGATGGTGTGCATCTCATTGCTTGGGGTATGCATTATACTTTCTTAGTCTAATTACAGTAATGTATTTACCATTGGTGAGGTCTAATGAGGTGATTTGATTTGAATCGTGTATTCCCCAAAATACTGCACTTAGGCCCCAAAGATTAGCTTATCACCCCCGCGCGCATCACTTTTGGGGGACCGATTTTTTTCATTTTTTTTACTCATTTTACTATTCAAATGATCGTTTTTTTCTGTTATATTCACTTGAAATGCTTTGGATTTTTTAACATAAATTAATATGAACGATTCTCGAGCTCACAACGATGTCCACAACTAGGAATAAGCCTACAAACTGGTGCGTGCGCCGGTATGGCGCCATTTTGCGCGAATCCGTGTGGACGAATGGAACGATCCAAGTCTGTATATTAAGGAAATGCGCCACCAGTGGATGATGAAGTTTTAGTGGAGTGAGGTGTCGTTAATATACATTAAACATCAGAAAGGTGTGACGATCCACCTGCTATGGAACACAATGGGTGCTTTTTAATCGTCTTTCACTAATTAAACCGTATCACCGTCTTGAACCAAGACTAGGAACGATCTAGTAACGTGATATAGGCCTAACTAAAAACATTGGCGGTTCGGTAAAAAAAAACTTTCCCGCCCTCATCAGTTTTTATTCTTTGGTAGGGTGATAAACTAATAATTATTTTTATGGGGCCTTATCTACTTTTTTCCTAAATTATATGGGGAACCTACGAATCTTATTATAGTACGTAAAGATTTCTATTAAAACGTATGCGTAGTCTATAGAAAACATCCTCTGCATTGTTATGAACCTTGTGGTCATGCATTCAATATACAGTGCAGTAAATCGCCTTCAATCCCCACCACCCATTTTCCAAAAATAGTGACTCCACCCTGTTATCCATAGGCCTGCCTAGTATTATCATAATTATAACGTTCTTTTAGCCACAATATGACATGTTTCAACGACAGGGATGTAATTATGCAGGGCGGAGGTTGGCGGGGCCACCCACCCCAAAAATTTTCCACCCACCCTAAATCTTATTTTAAGGCCTTCACCCAGCCTAATTTCAACCTGCCACCCAACCTAAAGGTAAACATGCTGTTTTTAGTCATCATGCCACTGCACCCTTACATTGTTGATCCTCGGAGCTATAACTCTGAACAGGGGCGGATCTAGACATGTACTGTGACCTTCGCAAAACCCATGTGAAGAAGCTGGGGGTCCGGGGTCGCTTCGGGCCCCTGTGGTGAGGTACCAGAGTCTGAAGTCGTCTGACCTTCGCAATGGCGAACGGTGCGAAGGTCTGGATCCGCGCCTGCTGAGCGATGGTTGGAGTTCATTTCAGTAGTCTATTTCAAAATCAACAAATACAATATAAATTCACAAAAGCATAAACGTAGAGTTTATAATCAACATTATTTACAGTAATTTTGTGATTACAGTAAAAACAATAGTGAATGTTGAAATTGAAAATGGTCGAACAAAATAGGCATAGATTAAAAATCAATTGCCTTAAGACATTCTCGCCTTAAAAGAATTAAATAAGATAAAAAAGTAAATTACTGAAAGCTAATAATATTGCTATAAAATGTTTTTAAGGTGTTGGTATATAAATAAACTTAAAATTGCTGTTTGATTATATGTGTCTTGTTTTATTGAGATTTATTGAGAAGATGATTATTGATTGATTTATTAAATAAATGGATGGAGTTATTTCCTTTATATCATAGAGGAGGTTATTCCAGATTGTTGGGCCCTGTAGGTAATTGATTGATGGGCTTTTGCTGTGTTTTTTTGCAGATCTGAAATCAGTTCGAACCTTGTATCGTAGTTATGGACAGAACTATTTAACTGGAAATAATTATTAAAATTTGTAGTCGGGACAAGTTCTTTTTTTAAGAATTTAAACATAAAGTGACAAAGTTTTTTTTCATAGAATTGGAAGACATTGAGTAATTTGGTTCTCAGAAATAGTTCTTTAGAGTTTGGAAGAAAGTAACAATTGTAATAGGTTCCAAATTTGCGAAATTGATTTTAAATTTAAGAAAAATAAACAAGTATTGGGCATTTGGAATGCTAAACTGTATTGAATTAAAGTTTCTTCCAAATGACCTATAGATGGCGCTTTTCACTTCTCACTTATTGACAGTAAATACAGTACAATAATTGACTACAGGATATCAACATAATATTTTAATAGAACAAAAATTATTTAATCATTTTTTTCAATGTTATTACTTTTATTAAGTCAACAACTAGGCCTATAACAATATTATATTCAATTACTAATTTTCTATTTCAGGCTCTATTTCTTTATTTTTCATAACTTCCAAAAGGAGAATGTTCACACAAAAAGTGAATTTTAAGAAGGTCGGTACTGCATTTTCAAATTCACTGAATACAGTGGAACAAAAAGTAAAATAGTAGATAGAAGTCATCCCCGTAGCTAGTGTTTATATTTTGTGGCTGGCGTCCAAGTTGTAAAAATAATATTCCTGTAGACTTTCTTCTGACATTGTTACAGGTGACCAGAATTAATGCTAAAGTTCACAGTTGCTTACTCTCAACCAAATATTTTTTTAATGGGTTAATTTTAAATTCTAATTATGAAACTTAAAAAAACCCCGAGAATTTCATGGAGAAAATCAAATTCCGGTAGAAAATTTTATAATTCCGGAAGCCCGGGAGATGAGCCAAATTCCTGGAGACTCCAGGACAATCCCGGAGACTTAGGAGCTATGTTGTGGTTTTGAAAACTTTTTTAAAGCAACAACTTGGGACCCATGGTCACCCAATAATCAAAATAATCACCTCCGGAAACGAAATTATCACCGGGAATCCATCGAAATCTGTATACAGAATGCAAAGGATATTCCCCGCGATCAAACTCTAGCGTAGCCTATAAACCAGGTCTGCAAAATTCAACCAAAGTGCCATTGGTCACAACCACCACCCTAGGTTGCCACATTTACGGGCAATTATTTGGAAACACTTGCCCATTACAGTCCACCAAACACTCCAGGAATGTTTTTTGGAGCCCCTCATTATCTCAAAACTGTGTGTTGGTTTACTGCAAATTTCCAAACAATGCAAAAACCACTGTAGCTTGGTCCTTCAGAGTTAGGTCAAATTTTCACAGTGGTCCAATTGAGCTCAAATTTATCAGGAATGGCGTCAACAAAATTCACTTCACCCCGAAGTTCACAGGTTAACAAGTTGGTTAAATTAAGGCATACACTGGCCATCTAAATCTACTACTGTACTACAATTTAAAGTAACTGAGGATATAGGTTTGAAAAAAAAAACATAGGCGACGGTGTCATCTTTAACGATTGCCTTGTTTGATTTGTAACAAGTTTTCATTGAATACACATATACATTGAAGTTTTCCCTTTCGTTTTAGCATAAAAAATTCAAATTTGTTTAAATTTCTAAAGGAAAAAATGCTTTTATCATAAATAAAGTTCACCTCAAAATATGACCAGATCAGATATCTGGATCAATGGTTTCATCTCGCCATAATTCTATTATCAAAAGTTAGGGTAGGTGTTTGGATTTACAATTTAAAATTTGGTGATCATACTTGGATTCACATCGAGCTATGGCCGGATCAGACATCGTATCAATGGTTTCCCGTCATAATTGCGTTATTAGAAGTTATGGCAGGATTTGTGAATTTACAATTAAAATACGCTGGTGATCATAATTTAGTTCGCATCGAATTATGGCATCAGACATCTATCAATGGCTTCATCTCGTCATAATTGCGTTATTAGAAGTTATGGTTAGATGTCTGGATTTGCAATTTAACATACATTGGTGATCATACTTGGGTTCACATCGAACTATGGCCGTATCAGACATCTAGATCAATGGCATCATCTTGTTATAATTGCCTTATTAGAAATTATGACAAGATGTTTGGATTCACAATTTACCATACATTGGTGATCATACTTGGGTTCAATCGAATTATAGCGGGATCAAACATCGTATCAATGGCTTCTCATCATAATTGCCTTATTAAAAGTCAAGAATAGATGTTTGAATTTGCAATTTATCTTAGTAACCATTTTTGTTCTCATTAAACTATGGCCGGATCAGACATCTCGATCAACTAATCAGTCCGTTTGTGGCATGCAATAGTGAATTAAATTTAGGATCCGTTAAGTGACGGCCATATTTGGCACGGGCTTTTGTACTAATCAACTCAAACGGATTTCTAGATCCGTCCAAGGCGGTCGGTCGTAGGTTGGTCGGTGTTACCCCATTGTTGTTAATATGCATACAGGAGTGGATCCAGGATCCAACGAAAGGTGGGCGCACTTTTCCATCAGGGTGGGCGTAACTGCCTATTTTTTTCTGACGAGCAAAAAAAAAAAAAAAAACAAGAAAAGAAAAAAGGTCATTTCCCCCAATTTGGTTCTCTAGTACCCTACTTCGACCGCATTTTGGGTTTTTATTGTGAATTTTGGACCAGGCGCACCTAATATAAGGGGACACTCAACTACGTTTTGACGATAATTTCGCGGGGGGGGGGGGGGGGGGGCGCCGGTTGCGCCCCATTTCACGCAATTTATTTGTACATAATGACCATCCCATTGTGTTTTGGTCAGTCGGTCGATTGGTCTCTCATTGGTTTAATACTAATAGTAATACCAAAGTGATAGACCTAAGTTCAAATGTTGCATGTTTCAACAATTTGTCCATATTGATACATTCTATCAAGGAGTCAAACACGAGCAGCTTCATACTCAGAGTTGTTTGATGGTCAATCTGCTGTGTGGATGCATTTTATTATACAGTACTTGAATCACTCGTGAAGGTCACTTTATCAATTTGTTAATGAATAGTTTACTCAGCGCCATGATCTAGCAACACAGAGAATAGATTTCACTCATAATCGATAAAGTTGCAATCGCGCTGCCCAAAAATCACAGTTTGCACAGAGAATATGGTGTCGAAAATAATAGAGGGTATGATTTAAATATGAATAGAGCGTGTGTCCCATTATAATTGTTAAGCAGTATCATTGTTTTCAGAACGATGAAATATAGTACACCTTATGAAACAGGGTAGAGGCGAGCTGGATTCGTCAGTGATGGGTGAATTTACTTATAATTTCGTGATCCCTTGTTAGTGTAGCACATGTAGGGCTACGATTGTTCATAAAGTTGGTAAGTATTAATTAGTGTTTATTAACACATCAATTGCAATGAATGTTATCACCAGAACGATTATTGGTATAGGACTATTTAGGTTCATATCATCGGGGAATATTACCGGAATTCGCACACCTGACTATCTGGCACGATTACCTTGTTGATATCTGCCAAGTACACAGTGGTGGCGCCAGGACTTGTGGGGGAGGGGGGGGGGACGGTCACGACGGAAGTCCGGGTGGGCGTGGTTGCCGGTTTGGTTTTGATAAGAAAAAAAACGTTATTTCCCCGTTTTTGGCCCATTTTTATGTCTATTTTCTATTTTTAGGAGCAATTATACAATATTTTTATTTTGCTTTTTCCCCAACGAAAATGGTGGGGGAAGTCTTCCCCGAGGAGGATCCCCCACCCCCGTTGGCGCCCCACTGATGATACTACTGAAGTTTGCACACTTGACTCTAAAAGACCATGTGACACGAATGCTTGTTGATTTCTGCCACAAAAACATGGCACTATACACATCGTTCGTTGCAATGGTGCGCCAATAGTGAAGTTTCGCAAATTTACGAAATACGAATACGAAAACGGATACGTCATAAATTCTTGTAACATTTGAATAGAACACCTTAAATATCTGTCACAGTTGGTCAGTATTTTACGACAATCATCAACAATTCAGAGGTAAAATATTTTATGTATTTTTGAACACATTTAGGAACTTTCAAAAATTGAAGTGTGACGTATCCGTTTTCGTTTTCGTATTTCGTAAGTTTGCGAAACCTCACTAATAGAGGAAAATCTTTTTTTTTTTTAGCTCATCATAATCCAACCTAGGTTCGAGCAGCCCCTTCGCCAATTCCTCGATACGCCCTGAGTTGAATAAGGGCTAGCCGGGCAGGTGAGGTTCTTCCTCTGGAAAAACGGACCTATGTGAGATTTTTGTCAGAAAAGTATAACAATAAACGTGGATCCAGGCCACTCGTAGGGCCCGGAAATTTTTACCGCTAGCTCTCTGATACACTTGTAGAAGCGCGTAGTGTTCAAATCAGTAGTTCAAAATAAAGGTAAACAAATAGTAGTATTCCATAACAAGGTATATTTTCTTTTACAGCTACCGAATATAATGTGTGAGTTTTTAATCAATATGTGAGGGCTAGTATCAAGGGATATTTTTGGTCATAATATGCTATGTTCTACTGTAATTAAATGTGAGGTGTCACCACAAAGTGAGGCATGTTGTACAGAAAACCAAAAGCAAGTTATTGTTGTATTTGGATAGAAGAGATTAGAGGCTTTAAATTGGTTTTTAAATGAGGTTCATAGCTTCAGTATAACCAGAGAAAATCATTTTAAAACATAGGTGTATTAAAACACACATTGAAGAAAATCGACTTTAAAAATAAACAACTGTTGACTTCCTGTACATTGATTTTGAAAAACATTTTAACAAAATGTAGCTCAAAAACATGTTTATTTACAATAAACATAAACAGGAAGAATGTAATCATAAAATATAATTACTAAACTTAACAAAACAACAGACATCTCATTTTTGTAAAATTATAACTTTCTGTCTATTTTTGTGAATATCTCACAATGTCCTGGTGTACAACACGACTCATTTTGTTACGACACCTCACAAATATCCACAAAATAGGCCTACAACAGATCAAGTTATAGGGAACACGTAAAATTGGAGGTTATACTTAAGAATTGCTCTGTGTATGATCAAATTTTTCCAACTAGGTGGACCTCCATGAGGAGTTGGGGGATGGTGTTCTTCCGAATACCATCCACCAGCTAATTTTTTCTAGGTAAATCGGTCTTACGATGCATATTGTGGTGTTGTTACGCGGTTACTTATTAATTTGACACTTACAGGATGAGAACCAAATGAGAACCAGGGCGGGTCCAGGATCAAGGGGCGCACGTGGTGGTTTTTTTTTAATTATTTAAAAAGCAGAAAAACACCTTGGTTGCTTTATTTTGCGTATTTTCGTTTAATTTTTGTTACAATTGTTTGAAACTGTCTTTTAATTTTGGGATTACATATAGAAGGGTGCTTGTAATATAAGAGGTGAGACCATGCAGTTTGACGATATTAGTGGGGGAGCTCACCGGATGCTCTCTCTAAATCCGCCCCTGAGAAGAGTGATTCGTGAGAACTACGTCTCTCTTTTTCAATCAGGGGTGGCCATTGTTGGGTCGTGGGAAAGAAACTTGTGTACGGACAGGCTCTAGGCTGACATCGGGATTGGAAGTGTAACGGGGCGGCCAAACAACAGGGGGTGGGGAATTTTCCCAGTGAAAACTCTTGTGTGGTGGAGTCCCTTGAAATTTAACATTGACTTCAAAATTACATAGACTGACTTGAATTTTGTTGCCAATTATGACGTACGACTGTAAAAAACGTTCCTCTACGGTCCTCCCTGGAAAAAATTGTCATGAACGTTTTAATGAGACGCCAATTAAATTAATTTTAAAATAGCCGAGGTACTGCATAGAACATGGTCATGTTTGGTATGGTAGGCCTATGATATGTAATTATACACATCATTTAATCAGTGGCGAATTTAAATATTAAAAGAATTTAGGCTATATTTTCAGAAACATATGCCATTTATTCAGAGCTCCTAAGTCTCCAAGAATTTTGGATCAACTCCCGAGCTCTCGGAATTTCGTTTTCTCCATGAAATTTTCCAACGGACCCCTCTCCCCCCCCCCCTCTTGACTCGGCAAAGTAAGATTTTGCACACTTTGGACCTCTGAAAATGCACAAGAGAGCATCTGTAGAGACAAATTTTCCCGGACTCTGGCGGACCCTAAACCCACGCCTATTGCCTCAGTTTACTGTTAAAATCTTACACTTTTTTGTCCGAATTGACATCGGGTCGCCTCTTTCGAGCTCCGCTGGATCCGCCCCTGGAAGTTTTTTTGTGAACAGAATGGTGTACAAAAGCTATCAGAAAAGCAAGGCTTTTCTGATATAAGGCCTACAATACAAACGGTCGCAGAGGTGGATCCAGGATCCACCGAAGGGGACGGTGGGGGGGGGGGGGGCCGCACTTTCCCAGGTCCGGGTGTACGTGGTTGCCAGTTTTGTTTGCCTTCTCTAAATCCGTGCCTGGATCGGAAGACCATATGAAAATCTCCAGGAATTTTTCACAACTTGGGACCCCGAAGGTGGATGGAAGTTTTTTTTTTTCTGATCGGGAGCATGAGAACCTCACCTCAGCCCATCATGGAACTTAGATTTGAAAATGCTGAAAATATCGATCCTTAGATGCCGAAAACTGCTTTCTAAAGTAATTTAAAATCTGCAAAATATTTTTTTTTCAATTATCTATTTACTGTAGGCCGTACGATCGCGCTGTCTACAACCCAGGGAGCGTCGACGTTATTCAAAATATTTATTTTTAAATTAATAGCTTTGATTGCTATTATGCCTGTGTGTTTTCGTTGATAACCTGCCTCTTCTTCTTGACGTGCGTCAAGAAACACTGAACTATACAATGTATTTCAATATGAATTATTTACTTAAGGGGTGTTTAGCATCTGTAAACAAAAAATTTGAACTTCAAGTTGACTATTGGAACCAAAGTTTACATTGTGACGTGTCGGTCCGTCGAAAAGAGCAAGAAAGAAAAAAACAAATGTTTACATTTCATCGTGTTTTACCCTCGTTATCGTCTCTTCTTAAGAGGGTTTGTCGATTTAACCACTCAGTGTTCCCTGATTTAAAGGGAAATCCCGGGATTAAAATTTCTTTTATAACCTACAGAAAAATTAGTTGTGACCTGACAAAATTTCACAACATTTGAACAATGACTTAATGAAGGAAAACACTTTCCGAAGTAGGCATTAAATAAAAAAGTGGGTCTACTACTCATATTACACAATGCTTATGAACACAATGCTAAAGAATTACGGATTTTGTAATGGTTCTGCTTGAAAACCATATACAAAGTAACATTAAAGGGTAGGTTCACCAAAAAAATTACTATTCATTGTATGTTTTAGTTAATCATAAAAAGCACATTTAGCTCTCTTTGGGAATTTGTAGGATTTTTTCCTTTTGAGTCTCACAAATTAAAAAATATAAATAAAAATAAACGGCCCCTATTATTTTACACACAAAATAGCAAAGTGGGTAATTTTTATTATAAAATAAAAATGGCTACTTTACACTATATAAAAACATTAGAAATTAACCATTTTGGTTAAACACACAGGAATATTGTTTTTTTTTATATATTTTTAGAATGACCGTTGATTTTTCACAATTTATAATACCCCTCTTTCAGACAACTTGTATATATAAGAATAAGGATTCTATCTTGTAATTTGAACTATCCCCCACTTAGCAATTTTCGTCTATTTCACCAATGATTATGATAGGTAAAATGAATCGTAGAAGTTGAGAAACGAGACTGAACATACTTTTTAGGATAAACTAAAACATACGAGGAAGATAATTTTTTGGGGCGAACCTGCCCTTTAAAAATTATCTGAGCTAATGTGAATTTGACTGATCTTTCCAATCAGGCCCTATGTGAGATTTTTCGTAATGTGAGTTTGGTTTTCAAGCACAACCTTTTCAATTTGTTTTATTTCCTATTCTTTAACACTGTAATTTTAGTAGTAGACCCACTTTCATTTGGGAGCCATTGCAATTTGTTTTTCGGCATTATCTCATTTTCAGTAAGGTAAAAACCAGGCCTGGTTGTTCTATACAGTACCGTAGATTTATCCATAAACAGTTTAATTCTAGAGTGGCTAATGGCGGACAGTGAAAATAACAATACTGTATTGCTATACTTTATTTCTTTTGAGGTACGGCTGCAGATAGAGTAAAAATCAAAGTTGCCGTTGTTAACACTGCTAATCATAAAAAAAGAAATCATTACAGGAAGGTAACAACAGTGTTTAGAGAACAGGCCCGTACGCTGGGGGAGGGGTTCGGGGGGTTCGGAAGAACCACCCCGGTCCGTGTGATGGTCCACCTAAGCTGAAGAAATACAAAAAAATACACACAGCGTCGCCAGGCTTGTCTGGCCTAACCCCCAAAAAAAACACCGTTTTCTGAAGATTTATTACATTTTAAAATCTTAGATTATAAACATTAGATCATCTAATGGCC
>JAOTQE010088807.1:0-14926 GCA_025631205.1 Nesometra sesokonis
ATTGAATTTATTAATTAAATGCTTACGATTTTTATGTTTTATGATGTGTTTTTCTATTTTTTTAAACTATTCCGTGGTAAAACAACGTATCTTCAGATACGTTGTTTTGCCACGGATATGCTACAAAAGTCTGTCAGATACGTTGTTTTATCACGGAATCTGCGAGATACGTTGTTTTGCCACGTAAATTTCTTGTATTTTAAGCTTCATACTTAGAGTTACGTGCTGCTATCTCAGAAATGTCTCAAACTCAGGATTCGAAATTTTCACACACTGTTCAGCAAGATAAGTTATTTATCAAATGCAATGCAAAAATCTCAAAATCGAAAAAAAATCAAGTTACGTTGTTTTGCCACGGAACGGCCGCATTGTTTATTTGATTTGATATACAATATCGTGAGACACCAAGGATAATGCACGAAAGTCCGAGGACTTCCAGTTGGGTGTTTTATAGCCTGAACAAATAATTCCTTACAATAATCATATTAAAAAGTTGCATAGGCCTATGGTACCATACAGGTATTATTTTAAATATCAACAGTCATTTACCTGCCAATTTTTTTGCCATAAATGTGTGAGAAAATCTTTATTTATTCCGGTTTTGATCTGACAAGAAAACAAAATTAAAGAGTAAATAAAATAAAAAAGAAAAAGTCATCTCCCACTTTGGACCAATTTCGTACAAATTTGCATTGCTTTGAGATTGTTTTTATTAAATTTTGCTCTATTTTGACTCATGCGTAGGAAAAAACTATTTTCGTCACTGTCTATGCGTGAGATTTCTGCTAATGCGTGAGAAAAATGTCTATGCGTGAGACGTTTACAATAGGGCCCAACGGGTGAGTCTCGTGTAATATGAGTAAGAAAAATGTCTATGCGTGAGACGTTTACAATAGGGCCCAATGGGTGAGTCTCGCGTAATATGAGTAAGAAAAATGTCTATGCGTGAGACGTTCAAAAGGTCCCAATGGGTGAGTCTCGCGTTATATGCGTGAGAGTTAGCAGGTATGCTGTCATTTTCTAGAAGCAAACTAACGCATTCATTCATATTAATCACATAAAAACTTCCCAATAGTATACAAATGTACTTTGCTTTTAGATTTTTTGTTTAAAAATATGGTCAGAGGTGCCTCCAAATAGTATATTCACTGAGTGACGCAGCTCCAAAGTGTATAGTACTATTATTTGGAGGCATCGAAGCCATTAAACAGAAACTCGATATTAGGCAACGTATATTTGTTTATATTCTACTCAAACATTTTAAAGACGAGGCCTAGGCTAGGCCTACCCTTAGGCCTACCTTTCCCCTAAGCTGTAGATATACGATCGAGGCCTTCGATACTTATGCCTAGGCTTACAGTCCTAATTCACTGCCGCAATCTCCACAGAATTTTCGAAAAATGGACATTCCATATTATTTGTTTTAGAGTTTTTGAAGTGTCGACTGAATTGATAAATTCTATACCATCGTCAGTTAACTGATCAAAACGCCTAAGTCTAGGCCTAGTAGTCACAGTAGTACAGTATTCAAGTCAACAATTGTCAGTGACGTCACTTTGCGAAATAGTATAATATTTCTCAAAGTGACGTCAACATGCCAAAATAGTAGAAATATTTTTAATCACGTGGCGCTCATTCAATCAGTGCAATTTAAATGTTTGATGTTGAATATGGTATGTGTTAACCATATAAAAAACGATTCACAGTGTAAGGAGATGCTCTCAATACCAATAGAATACAAATATACGTTTCCTTGAGAGTTGCTGGTTAAAACTATGAGCAGAAGTGCCTCCAAATAGTAATATTCACTGAGGGACGCAGCCCCGAAGTGAATAGTACTATTTGGGGGCACCGAGGCCCATAGTTTTAACCAGCAACTCAAAATTAGGCAACGTATATTTGTTTTATATTCTATATCAAACACCTCAAACGAGGGCTTAGGCTAGGCCTACACTTAGGCCTACCTTGCATACCTTTCCCGTACGCTATGGGGAGATGCGATCGAGGCGCGAATACACTAGGCCCAGGCCTAGGCCCCGGCCTACATCTTCAAAATTCACTCCATAATCTCCACAGAATTCTCGGAAAACGAACATACCATGTTTTATTTGTTTTTGTGTGTTTCCATTGTCTACTGAATTGATTCGTCTAAATCGGAACGCCTGGACTAGGCATAGTAGTGGGCCTAGCCTAACCGCTTGTAGGCCTACTGTGTAAACAACACAATTGTCAGTGATGTCACTTTGCTAAATAGTATTTTACTATGCCGCAAAGTGGCGTATAAAAGTGACGTCACTATCATAAATAGTACATATTTCGCAAAGTGACGTCGGCAAGCTGGAATAGTAGGAATATTTTTAATCACGTGATGCTGTTTCAACCAACCAGTGCAGTTTAAATGTTTTATGTAGAATATAATATTTATTAACCGTACACTGTACATATAAATCCTCATTTTGAAGTTACGGTATTAAACTATGAATTTCTCATTCATGAATAATGTAAAGGATTAATCTGAAGGAAGTAGCTAGGCTATTATAGAGCGATCGTAAGCAATGCTGTTACAAAACAATATCAGACATAGTTAATCGGAGTCGAGTGCTTCACTTTTAGTATAAAATGGTCATGAGTCAAGTGCGTGCTTTTGTCCAGTTGGTCACTTTTGGTATAAAATGCTGATGAGTCAAGTGCGTCAAAATGCTCTTGGGAAAAGTGCGTCATTGTTGGTATAAAATTTTCATGAGTAAAGTGTGCCACTTTTGGTATAAAATTCTCATGAGTAAAGTGTGTCACTTTTGGTATAAAATTCTCATGAGTAAAGTGTCACTTTTGGTATGAAATGCTCATGAGTAAAGTGTGTAACATTAGGTACAAAATGACCTTGAATAAACGTTAGGTATAAAATACTCTTGAGTCAAATGCCACATTAGGTACAAAATCATGTCAAGTGTGTCATTCTAGGTACAAAATGAACTTGAGTAAAGTGTGTCACGTTAGGTATCAAATACTCTTGAGTCAAATGCCACATTAAGTACAAACTGCTCATAAGTCAAGTACGCCACTTTTGGCACAAAATTATCATGAGTCAAGTGCTAGGTAAAAATATGCTCATGAATGAAATATCAAGTTAGGTATACTCATAATTCAAGTGTGTCGCTTTAAGTACACAATTCTCATGAGTTAATGGTAAAGTAGCGTAATATTTAATCTGAGTCCTGTAGTTGACAGTTTCTAGAATAATCTTAATAAATATGTCATATTTAGTCAATGAATAGATTAGTGAAATGCAGTTTGTAAAGAAGGCATAAAATACTAATGTTATGGCACAAACACGGAGTTAAGTCAAGAGTGTCACGTGTAAGGGTGTTTAGAGTGGTATTTGTAAACATATCATATCTAATAAAAAGTTAGTAAAAATTACGCTTTTTATACGGCTAAATCATTATTATAAAAATACCGGAATAATTAGTGTGGACCAATCATATTATAGTTGTAATGGTATGAGAAGTTAAAACTAATAGCAGAACAGACTAGAGAGTTCCTAAAACTTTTGTAAAGGATGTATGAATGGTTATAATTGAAATGCTATGAGAAGGAAATGCTTGAGCAGTAGCTACAGCGAGTGGTTAAGCCTCAGTTGTAAGGGTATGTATAGAATGCTCATAGTTTGACGAAGGAAACGTTCGTCTAATAGATAAGACAGAGTACTGTGTTGCAGACCGATAGGTCGACGTTTTATTCGCTTAATTATCAGCTTCCTTATTATCTATGATACTAATTAAACCAAATTGGTCGGATTCAAATCTTGGAAATGGGATAAGTTTCGGCAAAACCTCACCTGGAAACACCCTGTCCATTCGTTAATAAGTTGAATGCGATTATTGGCAGAGTTGCAGCTTTCCTGCCTTCGTTCAATCACATTAAAGGTTAGAATTCAACTGAGTGTACGTTGATAATATTTTGAGAAACAAACAGTTGCCGCCATGTCGGATGATAACAGTTCTGAATTTAAGGATACTGCAGTTACATCAAATGCTGGAACCATTCAATACCAGGTAAAGGTAAATAATGCTAGTTGCTTTACTAAACTAACAATAATGATATAGGCCTAATAGTTTAAAGTTTATGAGTTAAAATTATTTTAACGAATCACTTGTCAACAAGTTGATTTATCTTACTGGATTAACAATATCAATATAATAATGGTTGTAGATATAGCGCATAAAACTGGGCTATATAATAGGCCTACTAGCGCTTTCAGCCAATGTCCAAAGAAGTGAAGTAGGAGTAGAGACACATACAGGTTAAAAAAAACATTAAAGAAACATGACAAACATTTTAGAATTTAGAAGAAAATGATTTAATATTATATACTGAATCCGTTAACAACTTTGTAGAGAGCAACACTAAATACTGTAATTGAGAAGTGACATTTTACATTGAAAATCCTATAGAACAATACATTACTGTATATTGTCTTTTTTTTACAATACTATGGGTCTATTTGGTTTTTAATATCATAATATCATGTCTTGGGCTGGGAACTATTTTAGTAAGCGAACGATTTTGGCGAAAGAAATATTTTACCTTAATAATTATAGTACAAAAATATTCAACGAATTTTATACTAATAACAAATTTGTTTGAATTTAAATAACGAAATTTAATTGACTAATTTATTATATTATTTATTGTATGTACAAAATGCCAAAATAATTTTAGTACGGATATTTAGAATTGCAAAAAAAAATTAATACGTTTTGAGATGTATAGGCTTATACTGTTTTAAAGGGTAAACACCATCTCACAGGCTCGTGTCAGAAGCAACTATAATAAAAATACAAAATACAATTAATAATATGGTAGCACAGTTGACCTTCTCGTTTTCAAAATTTTCATTTACACATTCTTTTTAAAAACACTGTTCAGCCAATGACGTCATTAAAATAATGGCTAATTATTTAATCATGCGAAAATGTATTGACACATTTTTTTGGTTTTTTTGGCATTTTTTACCTAGTTCATTCAAACACAACATTAAAACTACCAATATAACAAAAACCAAGTGTTTTGTAAGCCATATTTTATCAGTTTCCATGAACCTTGTCATTTACAAACATTCTCATTTACAAACACCTAGATCGAGGTGTGTGTGTGTAGATGAGAAGGTTAACTGTAGCAGGAGTGATGCCAAACTTAAATGTAAATCCTATTGTAATAATATTAATGCTAGTAGATCCTATTTGTAATAACTGAATAATCAGGCCTACTTTGAAGTAGTCTTCTTGATAAATTCAGTAATATTGATTTATTCGTGAAAATAGACACTTCGTTAAATAATTACATAAATAAAACATTTTTGTTAATAACAGTAGTAAAAATATATCAAATTAGACAATGATAATTTTAAAAGAAATGCAGTATTTCGTTGAAAAAAATAAACCGATAAAGTAATCAATAAAAAATACTACTATTTGAAACGCTCAAAATTATCTAAAAAATAATTATATGTTTAATAATGATCACATGAAAATTTATGCTTAAATATAAAGGTTGTTTCTATGGTTACAAATTTAGCTAGCATGTTAAAGCAACTAAAGCTTGAAATAATTTGAATAGAGAGAATGAGAGAATAGGGCAATCGTTACCTGGATCACAAGAACAGGTGTTAGTTGGAAACTGTTCAAGTAACGGACCATTCAGGCACCTTTCCGTTAAGCATTGTTATATTTCCTGTATTTCTAAATATTGTCTACCACCTATAATAAGTATCGACTAATATACAGTGATATACACACAGGTCTATATAGAATGCTTCTAATGATTTACTATTCTATTTGTTGATTATATATATTAGTTGTAAATCAAGCCGATGAATTACATAGAACTGAATTTCTGTATTTAATAAAATTTTCGAATTAGCCGAAATTCATTCAAATTATTCTATTTTTTTACTCAACGTTGGATATCCAAACAATGTCGCTCTGTTAGATTCCAAGAAGCTGCTTCTTACATGCTGCATTTAATTGAAGAAAAATCATTATTATAATTATTTTACTTACATCTTGTTTTCATTTAATTATATTTGCATTGTTTGGTGATGAGACCAAAGATAATACAAAAAATTCCGAAACGGACTTTTTTTTATTGGTGCTCTTCAGGTATGATTACGCGATATTTGTTTTAGAACTACGTTTTTAAGGCCTGTTTATACTATGACGATAAGGATGGATGATAAAAACATGCAAAGAGGATTTTCCTATAGAAATTCAAACGAATTGAGATGTTTTTAGACTAAAATGACAGGATGAAATCTTCTTGCCAATGAAACCTTATCTCACAAATAAAATGGCGTCATAATAACTAAAAACTAGAATATTGTGGAATTATAACGAATTTAATGTTTTTATTGATTATGACGTCATTTCATACATTTAATTAAAAACTTTTTTGCTACAATATACAAACTAAATTGTGAATGAATCGTTCTAGTTAGAAAACTTTTCCAATTTTGTTTTATTTGTGTCCATATAACTTCATAGTTGTAGTTTGTATTTTTCTTTATCCCCTACTTTTTAGGCGCTTTGAGACAATCGACGATTGTTTAAGCGCTATATAAATATGACAACATTATGACAAGAAAAATATGACAACATTCATTTTATCCATTTATCGTTTATCGTTATCGTCATATGTGTAAACAGTTCCTTTAGCGTGAACAATAACCTCGAGGCACACATGACCAACGTCTTAACGTCTCATCGGAAAGACGGTACGGTATTAGCTTGTATTACGATATCCCCATCCGAGACATAATGGAGAGTTACGATGTATTCAATCCGGGGACTAAAAAGTCTCAATGCTTGAACGCACACAACAGAGGCAACCAAAAGTTTAACTGATTGAATTCAATACTGGACCACTCTGTTATGGTTTCATTTAGTCTGTTGATCATCTTAGTCGTACGTATTAATGAGGATTATTTTAATCACTAATGCTTGTATTCTTGATTTGATGTAATCTAATGCTGATCAACTTATATCTGACGTAGTATAATTCTGATATTATTAATCGGACCTAATCTAACGAAGATCAATTTAATCAGAAGTAATCTAACGCTGGCCATTTTGATCTGGCATAATCTAATGCTGATCAATTTAATCAGACATAATCGAATTCTGATCATCTTAATCTGACGCAATCTAATTCCGACCATTTTAACCTGGCGTAATATAATGCTTATCATCTTAATCTGACGTAATCTGACGTAATCTAACGTTGATCAACTTAATATGACTTAATCTAATGCTGATTAATTTTAATCTGGCGTAATCTGATGCTTATCATCTTAATCTGATGTAATCTAATGCTGGTCATCTAAATATTGCGTATTCTAATGCTGATCAACTTAATCAGATTACATCTAATGCTGACCATTTAAAAAAAAGACGTAATGTAATGCTGATCATCTTAATACTAGCAATCTGATACTAATAATCTTAACCTGACGCAGTTTACAGCTTGTATTCTTGATCAGAAGTTATCTAATGCTGATCATCTTATATCAGACGTAGTCTAGATCTGAACTAATCTAATGCTGATCAAACTTAATCAGACATAATCGAATTCAGATCTTTTTCATCTAACGTAATCTAATGCTGATCACCTTAATGTTACATAAATTAATGCTAATCATCTTAATCTGATGTAGTCTAACGTTGATATTTTTAATATGGCATTATCTAATGTTAATCATTTAATCTGACGTAATCAAATTATAATATTTCTACTCTGACGATTTCAAATGTTGATATTCTTAATCGGACGTAATCTAATGATGATTATTTTTAATCTAACGTAATCTACTTTTTATATTGTTAATCTGAGTTAATCTAATGATGTTTGATCCAGCGTAATCTAATGCTGATTTTCTTAATCTGACGTAACCTAATGCTGATATTCTTAATCTGACGTAACCTAATGATGACATTTTTAATCTAACGTATTTAATGAAATTTTTAATCCAGCGTAATCTAATGCTGATATTTTTAGTCTGACGTAATCTACTTCTGATAATTATTCTTGATCTCATGTAATCTAATGCTGACATTGTTAATCTGATGTAATCCAACGATGACATTGTTAATCTGATGTAATCCAACGATGATATTGTTAATTTGACGAAATCTAATGATGAATTTGTGTAATCCAACGTAATCTAATTCTGATATTCTTAATCGGACGTAACCTAATGATGATATTTTTAATATAACGTAATCTAATGTTGATATTGTTAATCTGCCGTAATCTAATGATATTTTTTAATCCAACGTAATCTAGAGCTGATATTCTTAATCTGACGTAATCTAATTCTTATATTTAGTCTAATTCTGATGTATTCTATTATTGATAGGCCTGGCATTCTTACGTAGCGTAATTTTCACCATAATCATCTGACGTTTTCTTAGCTAATTATTACTAGTCCAAAATCAAATAATACTTTACAGTTGTCTTGTAGTGTTTTTAGGCCGGAAGGGTTGGATAATTTACAAGCCTCGTTGTTTTCCTGGCGCTCTTTTAAATATCTTCCTCAATACTTCCCGTATGTAACTGATAGATAAGCCCGCAGTAATTGCTGTTTCCACCCTGACATAAGTTGTCCTATGTTTCAATCAAACACAATTCGATAAATCTAAACTGTATTGATCAAATATGATCATAAAATTAACGAAACATACCAATTTCAGGACACACATTAAAATCATAACATAAATAAAAACCTTAAAATGAATACAGATGCTATCTAGTCAAGGGAAACAAGAGCTTTATTGATCGTAGTAGCTTATTATGATTTAAGTTTTAAACTCAAAGTTGCGGACTTGTATCAGGCTTTTAATATAAGTAAATAATTAAATAACCACTACGAACACGTGCGAATTCCAGAGACGTACTACATTTCATTTTGGTCTCAAACTTGACGTTTACGCGTTTAGTCGTTTATTGCTGATGTTCTTAACATTCATACTACGAGTTCGTGTGGATCCCAGTTACGTACTACACTTTTTTTTTCAAATTTACGCGTTTCGTCGCTTACTGCCGAGTTTTTAACATTCACATCAAATTTCATTTGTTATGAAATAAGCAATTATAAGTTTTTATATCAAAGGCCATGTATCTCAAAACTTGTGAATTTTTCTCATGAAATAATTATTTTTTATTTAATTTCAAACTTTTGTGATCTCGTGTTATTATTATAAATATTTGCATTCTTTATTAAATAAAAAAACTCAATCAGTAATAATATAGTAAAAGAAGGAAGAGTAAACGTTGGCGAAAAATAGGTAATTGTTAGCAATATAGTTTTGGTAGAAGGAAGTGCAGAGGAACTTAACTGGTTAAGCAGAAATGACGATTTCCTGTGTGTTTCCTGTAAAGTCGAGTCATTGTTAGCGTCATGTGGACTTGAGTTTTCCTGTCCAAACGATCGCTTCTTCTTCTGCTTTTAGCTGCTACGTTGAAGGGTTTCCGATACAAAATGGCAGGGCATACGGTAAGACTCGACTAATTGGTAATAAATGCTACATAATTAATCAACATGTTTTATTTTAACGTGTGCTTAGTTCATAGTACAGTACTTCGAGCATATTAATAATCTTCCATAGGATGATACAATGTAGAAATAAACAGCAATGTGTCATCATTTTAAACGTATAAGCTTTGACAATTTTTTTTATTTATTATGGTCATGTTAATGTGACAGTAGTGTTATCACTTTGAAATAAATGTTATAGTAACATCAATTCAACTAAGATTGATTTGGATGTATTACCGATTTGAATTGTTTTTGTTTGTAGTTTAATTAAGTGGATTTCTTAAAAATAACAATTCGCATTACTTCAAATAAACCTTACTTACTGGAGCACTTAACAGACCAGGAACCAAATAGATATAAGAACTATGATGATACTGTTTAAAATGTAACACAGTGTGTCTATACTTTTTTTTTCAAGTTAACTACTATTTCTATTTTCCTTATAATCTACTCTACGTAATGTTTTGGATGTCGTATGTAGACGTTTATTTTTATATTCATTATCTAATAAAATATTCAAATTTGTGCTGTTTATAATACAGAATTATGATATGACAAAATTTATGTTAAGTTTAATGATATGCCGCCAAAATGTATGTTAAGTTTCTAGAAACCATCGAAATCTCTAGATAAGTTTATAAATGTAGTGTATAAAGCTTAGCACGTGCGGAGTTACCCTTATTGATTATCCGATGTCGAATTATTTAATTTCCTGACTTTTCATGAATTTCCTCCTATTTTGTCACTGTTTCATAAACAGGAGGTTTCTGAAGCACTTTGCCCATGTTCACAACAAACGACAAACAACAGGACATACTTTTAACGAATTGTTTCCATTCAATTTATATTTGATTTAGTAGCCGTTTTAATATCGTGTCTTTTTTCTCACAGGAGGCACTGTGTGTTGTTGGTGAGGATCAGTCTATGTTTGAAGCAAGTTATCAACAACAAGATACCAAACCATCAATTGATTCTTTACAAGCAAAAGGAAAGGCATCACCTCTTACACCAGTTCAAGAACCTTGGAATTCGTGCGTAGCAAATATGAAACAAGAAGTTGATACTGATGGTGTGGCAGGAGCTAGAGTAGACTCAGAAAGTCCATTAGATTGTAGTGTGGGTAAACGTCAAGCTATGACTGAACAAGTACAAGCACCACCACCATATCCTTGCCCACCTTATACTGCAACAGCCGAAGAAAGACCTCGCTCACCTCCTCCGAATGTAACTACTACAGAGAAAAGGGTCATTGTTCCGGCAGGTACGTAATCTATATTTAATTAGCTTACCTATATCAATGATTAATGATTATACACTTGTATTAATCAATAATATATTTATTATTTTTTTGGAGATTTCATATTATCACAATTCATCGTGATTTATTAATTGTTATACTACAATCGTCGACAGAACCACTTCTTTTGTTATGTAAATTATATTGGCATAGTTTAAATTATTTATTTAACACTTGTATTGTACATATTACATATTTAATGTATCGGTAATTATAACTCATTGTAAACTACCGGTACTACAAACTACCATATTTTTTATGCCACAACTGAACATAAACTACCGACCGTACCACTTGCCACAACCTAACATGCCCTACCAACCATACAATGGTATAACGGAAAATAAACTACCAACAGTACTGTGACACAACTGGACACAAACAACCAAGGGGCGGGTGCAGTGTTCTGGTTGTAAGTTACTAGTGTCTATACGGTCAACTTGTCAGTGGTCCTACTGCATAGTTAAACCAGGTGCCAAGAAGTTTATTTGGCTTTGGCAAGCAAGCAAAAAGGTTTTGCCCTAATTATCGACATTTCGTCAGTTTTTTGTTTGTGTTCACTTTCTCTGACGGTGGCACTCTTATGGCCGGTGGCCGTTTTAGAAGCGGGCATAAACTATGTTTGCGGTTGCCATGGCACCCCTGAAACAGACGGATCCGCCACAGTAACAAACCCTAGGCCTACCATGACACAACCAGACAGAAACTACAACCGTATAGGACATAACTGAGCAACCATCTATTCCCTATGGTAGAGCGGGAAAAGAACTACAAACCGTAATCTATGATATAACCGGACATAAAATACCATCTGTATCATATGACACAACCGAACAAGAACTACCAACCGTACCATATGTCACAATCGGACAAGAACAACCAACCGTACCAGGTCAATATGGGAAATAAACTACCATCCGTATCATATGAACAACCGGACATGAACTACCAACCGTACCATGTCACAACTAGAAATAAACTACCATCCGTATCATATGACACAACCGAACAAGAACTACCAACCGTACCATATGTCACAATGGGACGTGAACTATCAACCGTACCAGGTCAATATGGGAAATAAACTACCAACCGACCGTACCATATGACACAACCGGACATGAACTACCAACCGTACCATATGTCACAATCGGACATAAACTACCAATCGTACCGTATGACACAACCCGGACATGAACTAACCAACCGTACCATATGTCACAATCGTACAAGAACAACCAACCGTACCATGTCACAACTAGAAATAAACTACCATCCGTATCATATGACACAACCGAACAAGAACTACCAACCATACCATGTCACAATCGGACAAGAACAACCAACCGTACCATATGAAACAATCGGACATAAACTACCAACAGTACCATATGACACAACCGGACATAAACTACCAACCGACCATATGGCACAACCGGACATAAAATACTAACCGTTCTATATGTCACAAGCGGAAATAACTGCCAACCGTACCATATGCCATAACCGGACATGACCTACCAACCGTACCATATGTCACAATCGAAAATAAACTATCATCTGTACCATATGTCACAACCGGACATAACCTACCAACCATACCATATAGCACAATCGGACATAAACTACCAACCGTACCATATGACACAATGGGACGTGAACTACCAACCGTACCATATGACACAATCGGACAAGAACTACCAACAGTACGGTGTGACACAATCGGACATGAACAACCAACCGTACTAGGTCACTATGGGAAATAAACTACCAACCGTAATATATGTCACCACTTAACATAAACTACCAACCATACCATATAACACAATCCGACATAAACTACCAACCGTAATATATGTCACCACTTAACATAAACTACCAACACACCATATGACATAATCGGACATAATTTACGAACCGTACCATGTCAAAACTGGAAGTAAACTACCATCCGTACAATATAACACAACCGAAACATAAAATACTAACCGTTCCATATGTCACAAGCGGAAACAACCGTACCATATGACATAACCGGACACGAACTACCAACCGTACCATATGTTACATTCGGACATAAATTACCAACCGTACCATGTCGAAACTGGAAATAAACTACCATCCGTACAATATGACACAACCGGACATAAAATACTAACCGTACCATATGTCACAAGCGGAAATAACTACCAACCGTACCATATGGCACAACCGGACATAAACTACCAACCATACCATATGACACAATCGGACATAAACTACCAACCGTACCATATGACACAATCGGACATAAACTACCAACCGTACCATAAACCGGACATAAAATACTGACCATACCATATGTCACCGCTTAACATGAACTATTAACTGTATCATATGTCACAACTGAAAACAACCAACCGCAAATTGACAAAACTACCAACTGTACCATCTGTCACTACTTAACATGACCTACCAACCATACCATATGTCACAACCGGACATAAGCTACCAACCGTATCATATGACATAAATAAACATATGCTACCAACTGTACTGTATGGAACAACCGGACATAAACTAATAATCGTACGATATATCACAACCAACAACCAACTGTACCATGTTACATAACCGGAAGTAAACTTCCAACCGTATCAACTGAACATGAACTACAAACCGTCAAATATGCCACAAATGGACATAAACCATACCATATGACACAACCGGACATGAACTACCAACCGTATCATGTCAAGATCGGACATAAACTACCAACCGTACCATGTGACACAACTAGACATATGCTACCAATCGTACAATATGACAAAACCGGACATAAACTACCAACCGTACCATAAACCGGACATAAAATACTGACCATACCATATGTCACCGCTTAACATGAACTATTAACTGTATCATATGTCACAACTGAAAACAACCAACCGCAAATTGACAAAACTACCAACTGTACCATCTGTCACTACTTAACATGACCTACCAACCATACCATATGTCACAACCGGACATAAGCTACCAACCGTATCATATGACATAAATAAACATATGCTACCAACTGTACTGTATGGAACAACCGGACATAAACTAATAATCGTACGATATATCACAACCAACAACCAACTGTACCATGTTACATAACCGGAAGTAAACTTCCAACCGTATCAACTGAACATGAACTACAAACCGTCAAATATGCCACAAATGGACATAAACCATACCATATGACACAACCGGACATGAACTACCAACCGTATCATGTCAAGATCGGACATAAACTACCAACCGTACCATGTGACACAACTAGACATATGCTACCAATCGTACAATATGACAAAACCGGACATAAACTATCAACCGTACGGTTAGACAACAGACATGAACAACCAACCGTGCCATGGGATAAAACTAGACATATGCTACCAACTGTACAATATGTCACAACCGGACATGAACTACCAACCGTACGGTTAGACAACCGGACATGAACAGCCAACCGTGCCATATGAAACAACCGGACATAAACTAACAACTGTACAGTATGTCACAAATGTACATAAACTACCTACCGTACAATGCCACACAACCGGACATAATCTTCCAACCGCATCATATGGCACAACTGAACATGAACTACACACCCTCAAGTATGACACATATGGGGCAAGGTATGGACAAACCACCAAGTTGACGCACAGGAAGGTATTGAGAAATAAGCAAATAAACAACAGAAAAAATAAACAAATACAAATTATATTTTTTTGATAATTTACTCCTCATATTAAAGCTTACAGTAAGTGTAATATGGTTTTGTTATTCATTCTATTTTTTACTTTTGCGACAACTTGGTGGTTTGCCATGACATGGCTCAAATGGACATAAACTAACAATCATACCATATGACACAATTGGACGTGAACTAACAACCGCACCTTGTCACAAAACTAGACATGACACAACCGGTGACCCATCCAGGGTGAGCTGATTATTAAGGGCCCTCAACAATGCAAACTTATACAAGTTTGTATTATTTGTAT
>JAOTQE010088818.1:0-10852 GCA_025631205.1 Nesometra sesokonis
TTATACATAATTTAGGGACACTAATCATCAGAGGCTAAATGTCCAAAGAGCCTATCACGTTTCATAAATTTGAATTCTAATTTAGTGTTTGACAAGATTAAATAATATCTGCAGTAATGAATTTAATAGAGACTCAGAGTCCTTAAAATCTGACTAATCTTAACTTGTTTTTCCTAGGCCATTCTTAAAAAAAGCATCTTTAATAGGAATTGTACCTAATATGCCATTTTTCATGTCCATTCTAGAAAACACTTTCCAAAATCACACAATACCAGATCAAAAATAATGATTCCTAATCAATAAATTGACTAAGATGCTTTTTTTAATTGACAAATTTACCAATCGGCATGTTATGTGATCATGCACAATCAATGGCTGGCAATATACAGTAACTACTGTATTACTATTAGTGAAGAAGCAGTACATAATCTACTGGCTTTTACACCACACAAGAAGTTTGAGTCTTGTAGAAAAAACTGTTTTTTCATTGAACAGAAAGAGGGAAATTTTGGTGAACCATTATTTGAGAAGGAACAAAATCCTTTGAAGTCAACAGATGTGCAGACCTTGAGAAGAGAAGGAATAGAAGGAGAGGCAGTTACAACCAAATACGGATCTACCTACACAGACTAAAATTTCAATTCAAGTTTATGAAACGTGATAGGCTCATTGGACATTTAGCATCTGATGATTAGTGTCCCAAAATTATGTATAAACATAATTGTACAGCCACATTAGATCTTCACATAGGATTCTATGAACGGTGTTTTGTTCGAGGCAAGAAATCCTCCTTACCACACCCAGTACCTTTTTGTTCCTAAGCCAATTGGGAAGCAAATTACTAGATGAATCATTAAGGATAAGATTGTACTAGTAATTTGCTTCCCAATTGGCTTAGAAACCAAAATGTACTGGGTGTGGAAAGCAAGATTTCTTGCCTCGAACAAGACAAGATTCATAGAAGCCTATATGAAAAGAGACTATCTAATGTGGCTGTAGAGGTCGCCTAGACCAGTCTAAACTTCGGCTCGAAACAATAGAGAAGATTTAGAAATATTATTTAAAGGAGACTTTGACTGTACACATTAAATATATTTGTATATAAGGGTTTATATGTTGTAAATATGTTTGTTAAATTTTTATGATTAAGGTAGGTTTAAAAGTGTTATTCATAAAAATAATATAAGTTAAAAAAAAAACAAGTAAAAGATGGAAGGAAGAAAAGGAAATAAATCATGGAGCGGCTCAAAAATGTTTCCGAAAATAAATAAAAGTATGTGTTTATACATAATTTTGGGACACTAATCATCAGAGGCTAAATGTTCAATGAGGCTATCACGTTTCATAAATTTGAATTCAAAGTTTGAAAATGGAAATATCAGGAGATAATCGGCTGCTTTGTTGATCATATTTGCGAAAATCCAAATTTGCGACACGTCACAATAAAAAACAGAAAACAGAAAATGTACATAACAATACTTAAAAATAACTATTTTATTGTATATAAATTGTATTTAAAACTTAGCAGAGCTGGTATTTTTTGAAGGGACAACCGATTTTGCTTCTAGGCTAAACCAAGTCTCACTCTGACTATTTTTGGGAGACACTTAAAATTTTCAGGAGAAAAATATATTTTTCCATAAGGGCGGGAGATGACAGGAGACTCAAATGGCCATTTTCAGGGGACTTGGGACCTCTGCCATAGTAAATCCATGATCAAACTACTGTATAAATACTCCTTTTATGCTACTCTGCATAAACAAAGCCTCAGTGAATTACTGATTTATACACCAGGGGAGTAGCCACCAGGGGGGTTGGTCAAGTTTCAGCATGACCACTTTTTGGCAGGTATATAAATATATGAGGCAAGGAATGACAAAACCACCAAGTAGTCTAAAAATTGCAAAAATTGATTTAATTAAAAAAACACTGTATTGCACTGTTAATAAGCTACAAAATTAGGGGTTAATTATTAAAATCGGACAAATATGACTAAAGTTATTGAACAAAATAAATCCAAAATTTCTTTTGTATTTCTTTATATTTCCTGTTGTATATTTGCTTATTTCTCGATAACTTCCTGTTAGACAACTTGGTGGTATTGTCATGCCTTGCCTCATATTTAAATTTGGATTTGGAAACTAAAATTACAACAGAATATAGAGGGTATAATTTAAAGTGTGATTAATTTAAATTACTATGGTCATCTAACCAAAAGTAATAAATAGTAGATAAGTTTTATTTTTATCAAGATACTATGATTGAAGATTCTAAAACAACATAATCACTTTAAGATATAATTAGTCAGTGACTAAACATTAAATACTGTATGTGTATTTTTTATGTATGGTTAAGTGTTGTACAGTACAGTATTAGAAATAAGATAAATAAATTTTCATATTTTAATTGTTAAAACAAAAATATAATAAATTCTGTTTTCATTTATTTACTGTTTTTTTAAATTTATTTTAATTAAAGCATCAAAAATGAAATGAATGGGTTTATGCAAATGTTTTTTTTTCACTTAACTCTACCACTGTGACACTACAATTACTCTATTGTTAATTATCTTAAATTCCAATTCCCATATATAACAGTTACCGGGTAACTATGTTCGCGAAAAGTAAATTAAAAAAAACCCTTTCTTATACAATACTGTAGTATTGCAACAAAATAGCTATTTCTGCCAATAGCCCTTTTCCCAATTATTTTCTATACCTTTTGTTGGACTTTTTGAAGCTAAAATTTGAATGTAGTTGTAAAATTTGAAAGTGGCAATAAAAAGTCATTACATACATAATTATGATAACATATGCAGGCCCGTAGCCAGGGGGCTCCTGGGGTTGGTACGAACCTCCTTTGAAAAACGAACCCACACACTACAAATATCGAAATATCAAACCCTTTTTTCCTATTTTCGCATCTGTAATCACTATTACTGCACTCATACTATTCTAAAATCATCATCCATATCAGTTATATTATAACTAATATGCCAAATAAACACTATTAGAGTACAGATCGGCTCCATCCCGGTCCCCACAGGGACATTTCCCCTTGACCGGGGTCCTTAGACGAACACCCTTTAGAGATACCTGGTTACGGGCCTGATATGGTGAATATTTTTTTGAATGTAAAAGTGTTGAAATCACTTACTAGACGGCTTTCAGGACCATGCCCCATAGTATACTACCCAACTATTGTAACGGTTTCATTTTCAAAGATACTTCATTCACTACAGACTTTCAGTACAGTTGAATCTACCGTAAGCAGACACCCTCGGGTCCGTGAAAAGTGTCCTCTTACGGGAGGTGTCCGCTTACAAAATCTTGGCCGATAGAGGGCCAATGTTGTAAAATTATGTATACATCCTTATGTCTCATATTCACAGCCTTCTCAACAAAAGTGGCCTCTCAAATTCCTAGACACCGCGTTTTATATTTTATAAAATCTTGTTTATCATTTTTAAGATTCGTTCAGTAATATGATTCTCAGCCATTACAGTATAAGGACGATTTTGTACAGAAATTTGTATTCGTTGAATAGTCACAAAATTTTCCATGATGTCCGCTTAAGGGAGGTAAATTAACATACAAAAAATCTAAATCTTAAGATAAAAAGTGTCCGCGTCCGTTTACGGGAGGTGTCCGCTTACAAGAGGTACCAAATGCACTGATTAGATAGGAAGAACAAACGGGTCTTTGAATTAGTGTCTGTTATGGGAGGTGTCCGCTTACGAGAGGTGTCCGCATAGGGAGGTTCAACTGCATGTACTATATTTTATTCTCATATCTCTAATCATTCTAAACAAAAGCATAAAAAAAAATCCAAAGCTTCATGGTACCAGGGGATTTCATTTCCATGATAGAAACAATGCACAAAACAAATCACAGAGGCTAATAAATATAATTCCACATTTTATTAATTTTGTTTGCAATCACTACAGAACTGTATACTGTATTGCAAATATGCACGTCAGGTGCACCCAGCTCCCTCTCAATCCACCCCTGGTTCATTGCTACCCCAATATTGGACAATCACCAATGTTTTACAATCTGTTATAAGTAAAGGTTCTATTGTAGAGTACAAATTACGGCCCGAGTTTTTGGAGACTCCAATCGTAAAGTTCAGCAATTTATTTTCTCAACTGAAATCATTACGTCTTATGAGAGAGCTGTGAAAAATAGTAACCCTTTTTATGATAAAATGACATGTTAAAACAGTAATTCTTATTGTGCTTCTTAGACAACATTGTACATTTATAAGTGATTTCATAGGTAATTTATATGTTTATTTCTAGTATGTAACCAAAAAATTACTAAAATATTCATTATATCTTTTAGTTAATCATAAAAAAGTATATTCAGCCCTACTTGGGAATTTTAAAGATGTTTTTCCCCTTGAGTGTCATGAAATTGGGAATGAATTTGGGGGTTCATTAACTGGGGTCACCCCTCCCCCCATATGAAAATGGACTTGACCAATCAGAGAGGCCTCTGCTGGGGGTCTCGTTTTGTGCAAAGCATGCACTCTTGGCTGTTGACAGTCGGAGTTTAGAATTAGCCACGATTGGACGTAATTTCATACCACCACACTTGTTTCACTTTGTACCATACTTGAATGATATGAGGGGTGAGTTACAGTTTGTTATCTCCATGGAATTGAACTAATAGTTGTTCACTGGAAGTGAATTGTCTTGGTTTCAATTATTTACATATTCAATCTGGTTGAAGTCCAGGGCCCACAGCTCTGGCCAAACTCGAGTCTATCCTGACAGAACGATAAACGTTACATTGGTGCCAGAAGTGGGATATTTATTATAGCGTTGTATTTTATTTTATTCCCTATTTATTATTGTACAAAAATTGTGTTTAGTTTTGATTTATTGAGGGTCAAGGTAAGTTTATTTAGGAACCAAACATGAACGTGAATGCTACAATTCAGTCTTTAGAGTACGAGATTACTAGGCTAGAAAGGGAACTGGCAGCTTTTAGTCCCGGGAAACGGTTGTCTATACATGTACCTGTTGAACGAGAATCAGTACCAGTAGTACCAGTTGTACGAGATCGACAACTTGATCCCAGGGTAAAACTTAGCCATGAACGAGCGAAAAGAATTAGGCCTGATTATGCTGGAATTCCAGAGCATAGCCGACAGGAACCGGTATATACCGATGCTATGGAGGGCGAAACGACTAGGCCAGGCTGCTTAATGTACCTGTTGAAACTGATCGCCTATCAACGATGGAAGCTTCGTCATTTTAGCGTACCGGTATGTTGCCTAGGTCTAGTCAGGAACGTGAAGAAGATCCTAAATTAAAAAGTTTCATGAAGAGCTTGGTAGGAGTAGGCCTGCTAAAGGCAGCAACGTCATTTCGCGATGCTAGCCTAGGAAAGAGAGAACCTGTAAAAAACCCACTAATTTGCGACCTGTTGACTAGGAAAGGACCAAGTGTTAAGCCTAGTACATGCAGCGTGGGTAGAGAAAGGGAGGCTAACGAGCCAAATTTTCCGTGGTCGGAACTCTCAAGCATTTGGGAACCAGTACCTCTTAAAGAAGGTAAAAGTAAGCAGGATCACTCGACTCCATGGCCGTTAGTACGGGAGAACGCCATTTATGGAGAACCAGAATCTATCAATAAATTTGGATCACAGATACAGCGTGAGCCTGTAGTGAACCCAGATCAGTACGAAGGGAAATTACCTTGCCGGGAGTCCAAAGTACATTTTGATTCATGTAAAGCAGCAAATAATTGGACTGATGAACAAGCTGTTATTTTCTTGGCTGCCAGTTTAAAGGGGCAGGCAGTAGGAGTTCTGAGTAATTTCGCTGACAAGAAGTAAACATTTAAACAGCTGACAGATGCATTAGAAAAGTGATTTGGAACTGCTCAACAAGCAGAAAACTTTTTAATTGAGTTGCGTTTGAGAAAATAAAAGACGGGCGAAACGTTGCAACAGCTAGGCCAAGCGGTACGAGAGCTTGCTATGCGAGCATACCCAGACCTTCCGGAAGAGCAACGAGAACGAATGGCTAAGGGTCATTTCATGAACGCAGTAGAAGATCCTTCGACACGAGAGGGTGTCTTTAGGGCTGTCCCTAAGACACTGGGGACGAGAAAAAGTGCATACCGTGTACGTGCTGCACAACAGGATAATTCACAAATTTGCATAAAAAATCTAGAGCATACTGTTTCACAGATGATAGGCAACAACCCAGAGAACCAGAGGACAATGACGCGGACTCATGTACGAGAAACCAGTTTTCCAAAGGGACGAGATAGTGAGGGACGCTTAATTTGTTACGAGTGTGGCAAACCTGGGAATTTTGCCAGAGAATGTCATGGTGACAGTGAAAAATGCATACCGTCGGGAAACGACAAACAGCCAACCGCAAGACCCGGGAGAAGGCTGTAGATAGATTCAGGGATTGTACGTGAAGGCACAGGTGATTGGCATGGACGTGAATTTAATAGTGGATACGGGAGCCACACACACGTTAGTCCCAGTATCATTATACAAGAAAATACCAGATCACAAGAGACCACTACTTGATACCAGTTGTACCTCGATGCAACAAGTATAAAGATACTCGTCAACATAGTCAGTTCTATCCCCAACAATGTAGGACCACACAAAAATCTTTAAGTTTGGTCAATAAAGGAATAGAATTATGGCGTAATATCCCAGAAGCAATGAAATCTTATAAAAATCCAATAACTTTTAAAATCAATTACAAAAAAGAACTACTCTTGGAATATTCAGTTGACAGTTGAATGACTTTTTTTGACTTTTTAAATTTTTTTAAAATCATTTTTCTTCCTTCTATTAGTGTTTAAATATTTAGTAGAACTTTTATTTATGTGGCTTAAAAGAAAAGGAAGGAAAGAGAGAGTGAAAAAAAAATTATGTGAATGAATAGAAAAGAATAAGAGAAAAAGAAATTAAATGTATATTTTTTATTTGAAGGTATAATGAATTTTTTTAAAATTTTATTTATATATTTTTCCCTCTCTTATAGGCCTATAATAATGTTTAAGCTATTTATGCTCAACAGTATATTAAGCAATGTTATTCACTTTCTCCTTTTTTCCTTTTCAACTGTTTCCCGCTCTTATTAACTATTTAATGGTTTGCTTGTTAATAGAAAATATTTATTTAAGTTTTATGAAAATGGCATTTTTTAAGTTTATTTATATTGTTCCCTAACGTATTATGTTTTATATTTTATGTGAATGGGGGATTTTTTTAAAATAAGCAGTGCTTCAGAAAATCCCCTTTTCCTTTTCTTCTTTTTTTTATATTGTAACTAATTTATGTTTGCACTTTATAAAAGTGTGATTGATAATTTTATTTTATGTCTGAAGAAAGGAAATAAATAAACAACATAAATAAACAACAATATCCCTTACGTGAATTTATATATAGATTACAAGCAACAGAAAATATAAACAAATACAAAGGGTTTTTTTTTGTATATTTTGTCCAATAACATCAGTTAGAGATGTGCAATTTTGATGATTTACCCCTCATTTTAAAGCTTAGGAAAGATATAATATAGATTTAACAATACCTCAATTTTCAATTTTTCTACAACTTGGTGGTTTTGCCATGTCAGGCCTCAAATGGCAATAAAGAGAGATTGTGGTGTGGTTAGTACGGTACCCATAACAAATAAAGTCAACCTGAGACTAGGCCTATTGTGATTTGCATTGAGTTGAAAAATAGTTGTAGTTGAGACGGGCACAACTTCAACGATTTTCAACACAAAGGAACTCAAGGATCGATAGGAACAGGCTTCTCAGTAAACGAAAATGAGGCTGTCACGGCAAAAACCATGCAAATTGTAAGAAAATTGAAAATTTAGTTTTTGTTAAAGCCATAGTACGCTTTTATCACACATTTAAGCTTTAAAATGAGGGGATAATTTTAAAAATTAAACGTCTACAATTGAAGATATTTAACAAAATATTCAAACATTTCTTTTGTATTGTTTATATTTCCTGTTGTTAATTTGCTTATCGATGAATTCTTGTGCGACAACTTGGCGGCTTTTCTTTAAAACCTCATTAACCTAAAATATAAATAATCAAATATAAACTAACCTAAACTATAATTTATTAACTTTATAAGAGATGAGATTTAACTTTATAAATTTCAATATATTTATTTATACTTTGCCAAACAATTATCAAGACGTGGTGATTTCCAAATCTTGTCTAGTTTCACAACTTGTTAATGGGGTTAAGATTGATTTTCGTCAAGTGCATCCGGCTATAACTCATTGATTTTTGCAGAAAGCTTAGACACGGCATTTATAAGTGCATACTTGTTTGATACAAGAATAAAACTGTAATTGTTCAGGTTTTATATACTAATTCCAACGTTTTTATGAATATGAAATATGTTTTATGAATATATTATTTATATTAACTGAAATAATCTTTTCTTGAAGATTCCAATTGATTAGATTTGGTCTCGAACCTACGCAAAAAAAAAAGTTATTTACCACACGTTTGGTCCTTGTAGTCCTAAGGTCTATTATGTGATTTGAGTAGGCCATTGATGTGACAATAATAATAAAAGTAATTATGAATACATTAAGGAACTAATTCGCTATATTATTTTGTCAATACTGTAGTTATCATTTCCCTAGGACAATATACATGGCGTTATATAGTTGCTATTCATCACGTTTGCATCATTTTAATAATAATGTGATCACGTGTCAGTATCTCGGGAAATCTATTAATTTTAGTGTAAATAGTATAAATACACATTGGATATAATTTTATAAATTGATAATAAAATGTATGCATTTAAATGTTTAGTATTTTTAATTATTTGAAATCGATCAATCCCAGCAATATTTTTTTATATCTTATATTTATGTACAGCCAAATGTGAAATAACCAATAATGATAATTTGTAATTAGTGGACTCGGCATTTTTATATTTTAATTGCAATTATGTTGGATTCTATAATTTGAATAATTTAAATTGTCTGCTAATATTGTGTAGTTAAAGTATATATTACTCAATTTTATAAGCATTATTTGTACATTTCCATTACATAGTTTGATAAATTTAACCCTAAATTTTCAATGAAATGCTGGGTAATTTTGAATTAACCGCCTCACTGGTTTACCATATTAAACGTTTATAATAGACAGTGAATATAATGTACAGCTAAGCAATTAAGCGGAAACAAACTAATTATCCATTGTCATAAGACTTGAAAAAACTTTCTAATGGGGATGTACACCTAATGAGTGAAACCTTTTCAGCCTTCGGGCTGCTTGTTATATAGACCTATCAATTATACCGCAATGAAATAACTATTCAGTTATTATGGAAGAATATTTTTCAGTAGTAGTCTCAGGTCAGTAAATAATAATAGTGAGGTTTCGCAAAGTTACGAAATACGAAAACGAAAACGGATACGTCATAAATTCTTTTAACGTTTAGCTAACACCTTGAATATCTGTCACATTTGGTGAATATTTTAGGACGATCATCAACGATTTGTAGGTGGAACATTTGATATATTTTTGAACACATTAAGCAACTTTTAAAAATTGAAGTGTGACGTATCCGTTTTCGTTTTCGTATTTCGTAAGTTTGCGAAACCTCACTATTACATTTTAAAATCCACCTAGCCTGATCGGTGTCCTATTTAATGATGTTATGCAAGTGAGAGAATTGGAGTTTTAAGCAGGAAACAGCGACATGTTTTTAAGAGTTTTTATTTCAGATCCAGAACATATTAATGCCATTCGATCTTTTTCATAACAAGACTAGATTTTAATCTTGCTGATACTTTTTTGTTCTCTCACAACCTATTATGTAACTCCGGTACCAGCCACCTAATATATAATTTTATTTTAAATTTTAATTTATTATTTGCTTTTGAATATATTTACAACACAATTGTTGATTAAGTATTGAAATTAATTGCTCTATCGTCCCATTCGAACGTCTATAACTTAAATTGAGAAAACAGCAAAACGGATCTAATTAATTTAAGTACCTTCTTCAAATGTTGAAGTTGATTGTGTTATAACTTTATATTTTAAAATAACTTGACATCTAAAATAACAATTGAGTGAATTATAATCAGTTAAATTTCACTGGTACTTGGATTAACCTCAAAGGAATTTATGGTCAAGTGTTTTTAAATTTGAAATATAAATTATTTTACTTTCTGAAACAATATAAAATTGGATGCCTTTGAGGGGATACCGAAAAATATTGTACGAGTTATGGCATAATACAATATTGAACGAGTAAAATTATAAAATTGACTTCCTAATTTTGGGGATACAGAAAAAAATATTGTACTCACTGTGGCAAAATATTGAACTCGTCTTTGACGATCAATATTATCAATATTTTGCCACGGTGAGTAAAATATTTTTTATGTATCCCCCGAAATTAGGTATTCAATATTAGGCCTATAATTGTTTATTTAATATAGCTTAATTGTAAGTATGTACCAATTTGCTAAGGCTTAGCCTAGGCAGGCCTGTCACCGGTAACCAGGCTACATCTTCAAAACTAAAATCCGTGCCTCCCCCCCTCTCTCTCTCGGATATTCTCGACAAAGCGCTAACAGTAATTCTTGTAGGTTTCTTTATTACCAATTTTTCATAATCAACCATAGATATTAAATTGTGCGAAACGCTGAGTTTTAACAGGTGGTTAGGCATAGGCATATTAGCTTTTGTGCGTTCACCGATGTAACGTCATCGGCTAATATTGAACTGTACGCGGTTCAATATTGAACTGTACGCGGTTCAATATTGAACTGTACGCGGTTCAATATTGAACTGTACGCGGTTCAATATTGAACT
>JAOTQE010088829.1:0-14925 GCA_025631205.1 Nesometra sesokonis
AAGGCTGTACAACGGCCTTCATAGTTGACTGACTTCCCCGTCCTATCTCAGCGCGTCGTCATTTCGAAAGCTTCTTAATATCTAACCTACAAAGGGTATGTTCAGACACAACCATTAAGCGGAGCATAACATATGGTGTACGATTATTTGTGTCTGAACTAGCCAGTGATTAGCGCAAGTCACTGAGCGTAACTTGTGTTTGCCACAAAACCAGGTTAACCAGAGCGGATCCAGGATTCATAAAAAATGGAGGAACCCTTTCCCAAACCCGAATGGGTGTGTTCTATGGTTTCGATTTTGACAAGCAAAAAAAGTTATTTTTACACATTTAACATAGTTTGTGCCATGGATATTTCTGTCTTTGGTTTATTTTTTGTCTCAACTTTAGTGGCCCGATGAGCTAGTGGTTTATTGTAGTTAATGTTTACGTAATACTGTATGTCTGACGAATAGTGAAAATCTTAAGCATTGCAACAGAAAGAACTGATCTTGAATAAAGACCATTCAATACCAAACAATTTCTTTTTGCTGTTCTTTACCTTCTAAAGACTTTGTAATATTGCTGCAAAGCAGCAATGTAACTTCTCACACATTAATAATAATACTAATTGTATATGCAGCACTTATATACCGCATAATGCTAAGCACTTCACAATTATTAACCCGCCATTAAAACAAATACCTATAGAACACAATCCATTCCACAAGGTTACAGCAACTGTGATCAGAACATATGGCATTGTACTTGTCCAGTTAGGTCTACCTACTTTTAATCCTGGGTAGAGAGAGGCAGCGGGAATAAAGCGTCTTGCCTAAGAACACAAAGAACCGAGTGATCCTCAAATTCTTGACCCTGTGATTGCAAGTTCGAAACGCAACCATTGTGTGAATTGCTTCCACATTGTAACTATACTTAGGCCACTCTCTAAAAAAACATCAAATTTCCTCATATTGTAGTAAAGTTGTGGAACATTATCGCTGAAACAATGTTTTGTACAGTGTTGTACTTGATTTTTGTTTTATTTCAACCTCCTGTCTGTATCATTTTTAAAGAAAAACTCGTAAGTTAAAAGTTTTTCTATCTGCACTTATATACAATCATAGTATCCTTCACCAAAGAAAAACTAAAAAGGTAAAGTTTTTTCTATCTGCACTTATATACAATCATAGTATGTAAATAATGGCCCTTCACCTCCCTAGTCTTTCTCCAGTCCCCTTGGACTTTGTTTACAAATACCCAACCATGGTGGATGCACAGAAACAAAGAAGTCTGTCTACTACTAGACACCCAAGTCACATTACAATCTATCAATAACCATGATGTGTCAACTTAACTGACTAAGGTCATCCTTTGTATGACCTAGTGCATAACAGCTGGAGAAGCAATTAAGGGATCAGCTCAACTTTCAAGGTTAAAACGTAAACAGCTTAAATCATTAATTTAGAGCCTTTTCCTTGAATATTAAGGGTAGGATGTTTTTGCTTGGATATCTTGTGAATCACACAGGAAAATTATCAGAAGGGAGTGCTGCTCATAGGTTAACAAATTGTAAACAATCATACAAGTTACTTATTGATTTTTATATATTGCTGAAGAAACCTTTTAATATGTAGGTGAGGTCATCAATAATAGTTACATGACACTAATTACACGCTTAGGAGTTTAAACTAATTACCAACTTTCTGCAAACTACACAATTGGGAATTGTACACTTTCATTTGCAACACTATAAAAACGTTTTACTCATTCAAATTAAATTTGTAATCATTTCCATATTTATTTCTGGAATTCCTCACAACATTCTTTCATTTACTACAATTTACTACAATAAGGAGACCTAACTACGAATACCCATGAAAAAACATAATAACCTGGGCAAAATTGTAAGGTTGTCTTTTTCTATTATTTTTCATATGTAGAATGTATTTTATTTTACACATGACCAAGTCACCTTATGTTATGGTTCTTTGTTTGTAAAACCCATACATCCAGACATACAATAGTGTAAACATTTCCGGGCATATTAAATTATATTATCCACAGATTTCACATGATTTTAAATTCACGCCCCTGGAAAGGGAGTTGTAATTTGAATGCAATGACCCTGGAAAGAGTTTGAGCTGTAATGTTACAAGTCCCAGCAGTTTCTGCCAACACTCATTTTTGGTTGATTGTTAATTCCAAGGTCTTTGAATGTTGCTAAAGGCCACGATTGTTTATATAACCACAAATAATGACACAGAATGGTATTAAGGCTTGTAAACAATCTACAAAAAGGAATTATTTGGGATGGTTAACAAAGTATTAAAATACAAGGTTTAAATATTAATTCAATGGGTGTCTTCTATTGTAATTCTTTTATTGTTTTTAATTTTTTTTTTCCAGGAGGAAAACAATGTAAGTACCGACAATGATAAATTATCATATCACATCATTGATCATTATTTTAACGAGTTCATTAGCTCAATAGTGTTTGTAAAACAGTAGGTTTATGAGAAGTCTGTTATGGGAAGGTCAATGCAGGCCTTTCAGAATTTTGAAAATTTTGGTTGTCCTTCGGGTATCCATAGTCTAAAATATGGTAGCGCTCACAATTTTTTAGTTTCCCCCCAATTAATATAAAACAATTTTATTTGTAATTGACTGCAGTGTTGTAATATTGCTAAGCCAGCTTTATATTCTTTTCGCTAGACCTCTAAGAAGATTTTTGTAAAGGCTGGGGCCACTGGTGACTTGATTGATCGTTTAGCGTGAGCCAAGACCTGGTTGGCTGCCAGGACACCTTCTAATAATTTTTGGTTGCCCGATGTAAATTCCTGGTTTCCTTGGGCCATTGGGCAATCAATTCTGCTAGCCCTGCAATGTATATAGGTAATACTGATACCTAATTATCATTGAAAAATAATTGAATAAGGTGACAGACTGTAACAGATATAAACAAATTACTTGGAAAATTGTGAGCAATTTTAGCTACTGCATATGAACAATGTGTAAAACGACCTTTAAAAACCAGAGTAATAATAAGCTGTGAGGCTTATAGTATCAAGGTTAGCCATTTTATGATTGTATTATTGCAAGACACCTCCCACACACTGCTTGATCATGGAGTTATGACATGTTGTAGTAAGTTCAAACCACCCTTTGTCAAAACAAAATCAAAATGATCAAAGAGAACATTCTCTGGACAATAGTAATCACTCAACAAGAAACCAACAACAATGGCCTAATGGTTGGATAACCTTTTAATTCCCACCACTCACTATAGAGGTTTACATACTAAGTATGATGGTTTACATCCTAAGCTATTGACTAGTGGTATATGCTAAGCTATGCTGAGAGTATTAATCGCTTGTTTTCTTTGCAGGCAGTAACCTCTACTGCACCATTATCATTATTGTTAGTTAATCACTACTTTAAGTAGGATAAGGCAGACTAAATTATGCATGGTCTGAATAAAAGATGAAGGTGATTGGCCATACTCAAGGAATCTTGAATATTGTATAGAAATACTAGGAATTATTGTCTCTGATTAACACAAGACCAAAACAAGCTAAAAATACACATTACGTAAACAGGAGTTAGTAACAACTGATGATAATTGTTGTTGATTATATTCTATTTGGCACTTCACACTGAATACAAACTGACAAGATAATAAAATCATATTTTATGTAAACAATAATAAAGGCCAGTGGTTCATGGAAGATTAAATTCATTAAGAAATTAATTTATAGTGATCATGCAATTGGATTTTATGCAGGCTGTCTGCCAAGCAATAAACTTGCTTTATAGGGCATTGTCAAGGTCCATTAAATACCATGGTTTTTTTTTCCTTTTTTTGCTTGTCAATTTGAAAACGGGAAAACGCTCACCCTCAACTTTGACCTGCTGTCAGGGAATTCCTAGCACCGCCACTGTTTAACAGTATAGTGTACCTTAATCGTTTTGAGAATAAGAACTAAGTGAAAGTCAAACCTGCCAAATTATTGCCAAGTTAAATTTTATTATTTTTCATGTTAAATTGATGTTTTTCCATTAATTTACAATGTCTAAGTCAAATATCTTCTAAAAAAATTGTTTTCAATGCCTCTTAAATTCGACTTAAGTTACTAATTTTGAAGAATGGTAGTTTAAATCTAAATAAAAATAAAGACAGACTTATTTGGTCAAGTTCAAATAAAATGCGGGCTGGACTAGCATCAAAATTAAGTACCATGTAATATATAAAAATGGCAGTTTAAATCTAAATAAAAATAAAGGTAGACTTACTGGGTGTTCAGCGGAGGTGCGGGCTGGACTGGTATCCATCCGGGCTGGAATTCCCTTCGTAATACTACCACCACTTTTATTAGACTGTGTAGTGGAAGGTCCTATGACAAACGGCAGAGATAAATTCCGTAGTGACTCCTGGAAGTGTTGTTGTACTGCTGCTTTTGGGTCACTCGTGTTGGTTTGAAATTCTTGATAACGTTTCAATGGTTCGTGCAAGGGCGGGGTTGAATGTTGCGCATGTTGTTGTTGCTGGATCTGTTGCTGTTGCTGATGTTGCTGTAATCGTAACTGATGTTCCATAGTCTCGTGAAGAGCACGATGGTGAGGTGGAAGCAACATCGCAAGTCCTGGTTGTACGCCCATCAAGGGTGCGCGTTGTAAAACAGATAACGGCTGCTGATGAAAACGAAAATGGTCTTTCTGAGCAGCAAGATCTGTCAGTAACCGTGTGTGAAATGATTGATCAAGGGCTGAAAGATGTGGAGATACGTAATGCGGGGATATACCTGGTATTTGGTGAGGGTACAGTCCATATTGAGCGTACAGATGGTGCGCTGCAGCCGCCTGAGCTTGTGCCTGAGCCTGGTGGTTAGCATGATGGTGAGTCTGATGGTGAGCGACTGGCTGGGGAGCAAAGGCACTTGGGGATGCCCCAAGATTAGGGTTAGGGCGAAGACTAGAATGTGGAGATGGGCCTAATGATTGTGACGGAGATGGTGTGTGTTCTACACCTCTGTGTATATGCTGATGTTGTACAGAATCAACATGTATCACATAATTTTCCATTAAATTTGGATCGCGATAAACATGCACGGGTTCTTTATTGTCCGTCGCGAGTGAACTACGATTACTTTCGGTTGAGTGAGCCCGTGGCAGTTCGCGTCTAACATCCTTAGCATCATCCTTTTCCGCCTCCTGTTGAATTTTTTTCTCAATTGGCTTATCCCTCTCTTTGGGCTTGTGTCCATCTAATTTTTCCATATTTGTTGCTGATGTTTTATCAGTCCTAATATCTGGAGAAAAACGTGTTGATGGATTCATAGCAACTGTGTTTAAGATTTGCGACGTTTCAACGTTCTTAACGTGTTCAATCACAGTCCTTTTAAATTCAATATCTCCACGTGCTGTATTATTTTGTTCTTTCTGTTTCACCTGGTCAGCCCAGGGTGATGACGCTTCCTTAATCTCTGTCGACGAGGTAGAATGGACCATGCTAGGTGTCGTGTGCACACTAGAAACTTCCTCGCAACTCGACGTTTTAGGCAGAATCTCGCGAGGTGGTTCTTTTTCTTTCTGTTCAGTAGCACTATAGTTTTCTGCCAGAGGATTTTCTACACGCTCAATTATTTGTGGTTCAATAGCAACAACTGATTCAACTTTAGCTGTATCTAAAATCTGCGTTTCTCGAGGTATAGATATATTGGTATCCACAAAACTATCGTCCTCTTTGCATATATTATCCTTTGTTTCCTCTTTATCAATTTTTGCTGGTTTAACTTTATCTCCAGTCCTTTCTTTTGATTTTTTGTGCTTACTTTTTGATTTCTTTTCTTTTGACTTTTCTTTCTCCTTTTTTAAAATCGTACTATTTGAGTCTGTTTCAATCTCTTGGATATTTGTCTGATGTTCCTCAGTCTTTTTTGAACTTTTATTTTTAGATTTCGGTTTATCAACTACCTTTTCCTGTTTAATAACAGTTTGTTTATCAATTTTTTTATCGTCTTCCTGAACTTCGGAACTAGTGGAATGTGAACGAGGGCGCTTAACTGGTGTAGTTTCCTTTTTGTTCACAGTTTCCACAACTTTCTCTTCTTCTGTTTTCTTTTTACGCTGTTCCTTTTTAGTCTTAGGATTTCCCAACACTTTAGATTCTTTGGTCACTTTTTCTGAGAAAAGAAGAACAATTTTCATTGAAATTTGTTTCTTTTTTATATAAACAACATCAATATAATAATTTGCATTAAAATACAAAACATTACCCGAAAGAAAGTTTATCACAAGAAACTTTTAAATACAAGTTGTTGAGTGAACCATAGTAAAAGCAAAAGCTAGAGCAAAAACAACAGCGCAGGTTTGGTGGTAGAACAAGCCTTCTCAGATAAGGACTATAAATCGTAGGTCAAGTGTTCAAAAACAGCTCATGTGCATTACAAAGAACCCAATATATCTTTCAAGACATGTAGGAGGTTACCTTCGTGGAGCGGTCCACACACAAAACCCCTGTATTGGACCGACAAAGGAGTGCAAGCATAAATCAGTACTTGCTATATGACATAGCATTAAAGGAATAAAAAATGTAAACATTCACATGAATGTGTAACATACAGTCCACAGTGCATTTACAAACTGTTGTATAAGATCAAATTGTATCACATTAAAATTATAAACCTAAAAAAAAAAGGAAATAGGTGAATAAATTATCTTTCTCAAACTATTCAATAATGAATAATTCATAACATTTATTATTAAAATATTTATGCCTATAATATTGATATAGTCCATTTAATAAGTTAGCCGATTTATGATGAAAACATCATTATTCCATACTTACATGACAGCCTGTATCTCAATGCTTGGAGTATTATACTTTCTTATTAAGAATAGTAATTGAAGTAATCTGTTTGATCGAGTTTAAATCACTTGTGTGTAATAGTAGTACGCAAGTATAACATAATCAGAATGTTACACAGCGCCTTCATATCAACATCATCAATGTATATTAACTTTCATTTTACTACAATTGTAATGTCTTGTTTTTGCTGCCATATGTGGCAGAGAAGTATATTCTAACTAAACTAAATTCTGGTAATATTAAGTGTAATTTTACTGTTTTATGTATTATTAATTGAACAAATTAGTAATTAGAAAAATCAGTGAGCCACCAAATTTCGTCTTCTTGTTATAACTTTACGGTTTTCAAAGTTTGAAACCAATCAGACATACCAGAATTTTAGTTACCGTGGTAACAAAATTTTTCAACAAATTCACCACAACTTCTGCCGCATCAGGAGGATCTGGTAAGAGCCACGGAGAACCAGGGTAAAAGCAAAAGCCTCTCCTAGAACTTTGCTCTTGGGTAGGCTAAAAAGGTTCTTTTCTGTCCTCCTCAAATCCTATAAAAAGGCCCAGTTCAAAATTTTCTTGTACATATATTGTAGCCTAATAATTCATTTTTTTAAAAATTCAGAAGTAGCAAATTGAAACCTGTCCGAACAGCCCCTTAAGCCAGGCCAGATAAAAAATACACTAGTTAAATGTCAACCCTTGAATTAATTTCAGAGGAATGTATTTGTTTTTGTCATATTTCAGTATACTGTATTTATTTTATATACATGATCATCAACAAAGATTTACATCATATTTAATAATAATAATAATAATTATAATAATTCAAATAATTTTGACAATAACATTTTTATGATTTCCAAACAAAATAACAAAAACCATATCTAAACATTCAAACTTAAATATGGATTTCAACAACAAATAAGGTAGTTTGGAGCCCAAATTTAAAACTACATTTACTACATATTTTGATGTTATTGGCATATGAACATTAAAAAACACAAGCACAAGAGTTGGTTGGGAATTTAGGGAATGGAGATTATGCTTAACAAGTATATTTTTTCTAATTTGTCTATGTTTGACCATAGTAACAGATGAAAGTAGACTTTACCAGGTTGTTTCTCTTTCTCCATGTCCTTCTCATCCGATTGTTTTTGTCCTCTTTTCTTCTTAGCTGATGATGTAGTGTTCTGATTGGAATTTGCATGACTTGGACTATGACTTCTGGGTACTGACCTGCTTACAGTGGTCTGAAAAATATACAAGAAAACAATATTAAAAAAAAACAATTATTAAATCTTAAACATATTCAAATAATTTCAACCACTTGTGGATACTGACCTGCTTACAATGATCTAAAAAACTGTACGAGAAATAAAAATTACATGAGGCAAGGCATGGCAAACCCACCAAGTTGTTGCATGGGAAATTATTGATGAGTATGCAAATACGCAATGGGAAATATAAAGAAATACATAGAAAATTTTGGTCTATTTTGTTCAATAACTTTGGTTATAGTTGTCAGATTTTAATAGTTGACCCCCTCATTTTATAGCTTACAACAAGTGTAATACAGTTTCAGTATTAACTCCATTTTTGAATTTCCGACAACTTGGTGGTTTTGCCATGCCTTGCCCCATATAAACCAAGAAAATCGCTACAACATTAAAATTCACTTAACAACTGATTAATTCAGTTTCTGAAGCACATTATTCAATGTAATTTCAGTAAATACAACTTGAACACACTGTCTAACAAAAGTGATTTTTCTACACATCAATGAAGGCATGTCAGTTGTTAAATTTCTTGTCTCCTTTAGTTCAAGGCCGAAACAATATCCATTCTCTTTTTCACTGTAATAAAAACTTAGCATTGCATTCCTAATCCCTTGACAACACTGTACATGTTAATAAACCTTAGAAGAAAATTTAAAACATTTCAAATACTTTCCCTATGTTTTCAATGATGCAGCATTTTTAGGCTGGCTTAGTTCAAACGTAGTGTGCATCAAACAAAGCTAGTAAACACCCTTACTGCCCTGTTCATGCAATTCCCACTGAATGAAATTTATGCTAATTTATTCCTTCCTGCACTAGCCTATGCATTCCTAATTCTAGATATGTTATAAATATCAATTTTAATTGTAATGCTGGCAAAGCCTGGAAGTGCAAGTCACCGTTGAGTACATAATGTCAGTAGATTGATTTATTGAATGTCGTCAATAAAGTTTCATAGGAAGACATAGGATTAAGCTTATAACTTAACAGCAAGCATGCAAGGATTTTGACCTTACATTTTATTTACTGAAAAAGTAAATTTAGATTGATTTTAGAAAGCTGTAACATATTTATGTACATTTACTTCACGGTAAATTTGACTCCACATCACATACAACATAATACACATTAGCCCATGTAAAACACAATAATTTGTTATCATCCCATCTAGACATTGGAAAAAATAAACCCTATAAAAAATATAAAATGAAAAAGTGCTAAGGGAATGAGGTGTTTTATTACTTTATAGAAAAAAAATCAATTTGATGGTTATTGGGGGTCATGCCATGTCAAATCACTCAAAAAATTGTAATTTTTAATCCTACCTCCTCCAAATTTACTCAAATTATTTTTGGGTTAATTCTGGACAAAAAAAACCCCCAAAATTCCAAATTTTAACGCCATGCGACCAACGATTTTCAGGTTACGCGCAATTATTTTTTTTGCAATTTTGCGCAAAATTTTTCAATTGTTTGTATCTCCGTAACGTGCAAATCAATTTTGTTAAAAGAGGTATCTTTAGAAAGCTAATTATTTAAAGCTATATATTTCTCTTATTATATTTTCATATATAATTAATTGAAATAAGCATCAACCCGGTGACCCCTTTTCAAGAAGAAACTAGGACAAAAGTTAAAATAACCTCTCTCCCTACAATTTTTTTTAAAGAATACTAGCCATTTTTTTTTACATGGCCTCATTTAATTTAAAAAGGGTCATTGATTAACCTAATACGTAAAGGTATAATGCTCACACTAACCATCAGCCAAGTCAACTAGAATTCTCATTTGGCTAAAATAAAAATTACGTTCTTTCATCAAATTGACTAAATGAAAATCCCCCCAAAAAACTGCCAATTTGGCAATCATTTTTATCAGTTTATATTGTTTTTCAAAATTTGGTTAAACAATTTATGATTTGGCTAAAAAAAAACGGTAACCTTTAGCTAGTTTGGCTAAGAAATTAAAATATCCATCATGATGACATGTATTGCAATACTTGCTATGTGTTATATAACTTTTGACTATAAAAAAAATAAATAACTAACAAAGACAACATAAAATAAAAATTTATTGTTAAATAAATCAATAAAATGCACTTGTTCTACATCACTGTAGGAATCGTGACGCCTTGGAAAATCACTATGGTGTCAACAATTAATTATCAGATTTTTTCTTTGTGTGTTTACCATTGGTTTGAGAGTCAGTGTTAATAAGTACGAGTGCACTGACAAAATTACTATACAACTAGAATATCGGCATAATTATCATTTAAAAACGTTCAGTGTTGTTTGAATAATCAAATTTTAAGCAAATCAAATAATAAAAATGTGGTTTTTTTTTCTTTATTTTTCTAATTCTTCAGAAAATCATAAATATCAGATCAGTGCTTAATTCCTCTGGGTTCTCAAGGACCGAATCAGATCTACATATACATATTAAATACAGTAGTAACTTTATTTTATTTCCACCTATGAAATCACCCCTTTACCACTGTGAATGGTTTCATTTAAAAACACAGGAACAGAAAATCTGACAAGAATGTTGTTCACAACTAAATTTAACATTATTCTTCTTATTATGAAGTTCATCAAAAATTGTTAAATGTTATTAAAGCTTCTAATTAATTACTATGTGGCCTTAACACATTTTAAAAAATTTGGATCCATGGATTTTCAGGATTTTTTTTCTTAGTAAAAACATATTTTAAATATATTAGACAGAAAGTTTAGCAATACTGCAAAAAAATTTACTGAAAATTTCTTTTATTGTAGAATTTTATTCATTGAAATTAAACATTAAATATAGTGACTAGCTGCACAAACAACTATGGGTATAAATCGATAGTGAAGGATAGAAATACCTTGGTTGATGCTTTAACGTATGATATTTCAACTTCTAGACATTTAAGTAAAAACCTGCCAACTGCATAGAAAATCTAATTAGTGCTCTTGACGACTTTGTAGCGACACTATCAACATGCTAAGAGGATCTAGCCAGTTTTTTCATACATAATCTATTAGAAGTTATTGTCACTGACAGTAATAATATGACGGCCATGATTACGTTATGCGTCTTTCATTTGTCTGAAGAATGACGGTAACGATTTCTATTGAAAGGTTACGGTGTCCTCATTATTAAAATTTCTGGCTTTCAATAAATTGATTCTATTTTTTATTTTTATATTTATTTTAATCATTAAATACAAAAATGATATTCATAGTTAAAAACACTGAGTTATTGTTGATAAATTTAGTTAATTTTGCAGTTTTTTCCTGCATGAACTAAATATCAAAATTGAATTACAGTATTTTTAAAAAGTCAGTAACATATTTTAATAGAAAGAAATAGAAGGGGAATGTAAAGATCATAACAAGAAATATTTTTTTCCAAAAAGTGCCTCAACCAAACCTGTTCCTATTTTAGTTGTTTATAAAAAATTTGATCCTCTGATTTATTTCGGAAACCGCACTGCCATCATTTATATAGCATGCTCAAAAATCCCATGACATGTGTAATTTAAAAGTCTAAAATCTGGAAAAAAAAATCTGACAAGCTATAAAAATTGTAAAACTTCTAAATTTGTCAGATCCAGAACTTAAATTGCAACTCAAGCTCTCAATTTACAATTGACTCTAATTGGTAATTGTAAATTAGCCACTTAGAAGGTTATTTTCCAGGTTTGTGTATGTTTATTGATCCCAATACTCCACTCTGCACTACTAATTGAACGCACATGCACATTCATTTTTAAAGCATTATCCGTATTATTTGTTTTGCAATTTAATCCAATTTTCCAGACATCTCTTGGTAGGTAGTCTTTTTTTTTCCTCTCAATTTCCTTCCCTTCCTAATAATACTTTTTCTTATCTCTGGTCCCTCTTGTTTGTATATGCCTAGAGGTGCAGCACGAAAACTTAATAGAAAGGGTGTCACTTCAAATTGGTGTCTGGTTTAATACTAGAAACCTCACAAGGGATATAGGGGGTGGAAACGAGACAAGATCGTTAGTGCTGTATACTCGATAAAAGCTCAATTAAAAATTAACGTCAACAGGATATAATCGTTAATCCAATAACAGAAAGGAACACAATAGATGGAGGAAGAATACCTAAACTGAACTAGTTAATCACACGACCACAATCAAATCATTAACACAAAGGAGGAAGCCATCAATGTTGTGTTTTTACAATCTCTTTTGTTCACTGGATTTAACAAGTTCAGCAGTAAAATATCAATCTCAGGTTCTAATTTTAATAGCTGTGCCATTTTCTTTTAATTGATAAAGAATTGTTAAAAGTAAACTAAAGTTTTAGTTAATATTAAAGATACAGTAATCAATCAGCATAGTAATCATTAGGTGTACATCCCTATTAGAAAGTTTTGTCAAGTCTTATCACAATGGATAACTGGATTAGTTTTCACTTCCTATCCTTTATAAACATTTAATGTGATAAGCCAGTGAGGTGGTTAATTCAAATTTGATAAAACTTGCTAATGGGAATGTACACATAATGATTAAATTTTAATTTAATCTCAGAGCAAATCCACAAAAAAAATTGTAAATAATTCAAATTTATAAACAATCATAATTATATAGTACTTTGTACACTAGATTTATAGGATTTAATTTTAAGGGTAAAATCAACAAAAAATAGCCTCTCTACAAAATTCACAATCATTTTAAAATTTGCTTATCAAATGAAGAAGCACTAGAGGTATTGATCCTATTAACTGTCCCCCTATCTTATTGGTTGAATTAATTTTAATTAATTTATCATTACACCAGATGTATTGGTCCTGATTGTCCCTTTCCTTACAGATTTAATTAATTTTTTAAATATTGATTTATCTAGAAATTATATGATTTATAGCTATACCAAATGGCATTTAAGCTCACCGGGCTAATAAGCATTTCATGAACTTAGAGCAACACCATATGTTAATCAGCTCGGAAGCCATTGCTATTGTCTGCACGTATTTACTAATGAAGCTTGTCAGGCCTGGATAATCTATTTATAATTTACTTTGAACATTATTGATAAAAACGTGCTGTAATTTAAATTATATTTTCTTTTTATAATTCCCAGATCAACATGTAGCAATTAGACTGAATTAGTAGTTCTCAGTGACCTATTTCTGTTAAACTTATTTCTCTAATGTTTTAGGTTATATTAAATTTTAGGTATATTAAATAGTTGCAATAAACCATTTCACAGTTTTAACTGCGCATGTGTGTTACCAAGGTCAGGTAATAAAACGACGAACGGCTCTTATTCAAAGGAATATGATTGCTGCGCGTCGTTTTATAACTTGACCTTAGTCTGCACATGCGCAGCTGAAACTGTGAAATGGCTTATTAAAATGACCTTATTCTGTATTTTTACTCTATGAAATACAGCATATAATATTCTTCTTGTAGAGAACTCTTACAATTGTTACACATGAGTGAACACATACAACCATACATAAATGCTGTACGTTGTGTACCATGAAGTATAGCTCAATTTGGGACTGTTAATATTATATTTATGCCTATGTAAATAATAGTGTACATTATTTGTCCATACTGCATCACATGACTATCACTCCAAGGATCCAAAATGTTATATTCACTTAGCGAAATATAACTTTGAAAAGTGACCGTTCTCTGATGTTTTATACCATATTGCTCTCAGAAGTCAAGGTAGTCAACAACTGATTTGAAGGTGCAAGTCTAGGTCTTGACTAGGCTTTAAAAAAATGCCAACTTTAAATAGATTTAAGGGCCTGTTTCTAGTGGAGATAAAAATCGATAAAAAATCGGTCTTTAAAAAAATTTGATTATTTTCTGGAAGTAGAAAGAGGACCAGTTCGAAAAAAAAACCATTAAAAGCACGCTATGGATTGAGGGTTATGACGACAAATAATAGATTAGCGTGGTGCACTTTTTAGCAAAAACGCAAAAATACTGATTATTAATGTGACCTCGGCTAAATCATAGGCACAACAAAACAACCAGTCTTTTCTATCATTGTAATATAACATGAAGACATCCTCTTGGGAATTACATTTTTCTATGAGGACATTTTCGGGAAAGTAAATCCCAGAGAAAACTAATTCTCTCAGGGATGTCAAAAGTTACATTACACCTCTAACATTATTATCTATTATACTTTGTTGATTGAAGGCAATTTCTGATATAATTATACAAGGACATGTAATGGAGTGATTAATCAGACAAAAATCCAACTTTAGAAACTAATTTAAAAATAGTCTTATGAATACTTACGTTAAGATATTAATAAATAATTTTAGTATAATGTACACAATTTCAAATGACAGTATAATAGATGTTGCTATAAATAATCATGAATCAAGTATATTATACAATACTAGAAGCACTTAGGGCTAATTATTTCCTTCAAGAAAAATCACTGTAGCACGACTTCCAATCATACCCTGGACACCGTAAGGTTTTGAAGGTCCCCACAAAACAGATAAACACACACACGAACACACCCACCAACATGAATGGAAACATAACAAAAAAAATTAAAATATATCTTCTGTAATCTTCTTTATTTCAAATCAAAATATATCTATTTTTTCTTTTGCAAATACCAAATACTTTGGTATATAATGTGTGAGTTAAATCGATGCATTATGGGTAGGGACAAATTTTTAAATTCTACTGTAATTAAATGATTAAATACAACAGATCTGAAAGAGGACATGTATAAATTCAGGCTATACTAAACAATTGCTCTGTGTATTGTAAAATTTTCCCGTCTTAGATGGACATTCAAAAAGGATGGGGGGGGGGGGGGGG
>JAOTQE010088840.1:0-14924 GCA_025631205.1 Nesometra sesokonis
AATCAGAAGCACATCCATTAAACACCACTCTTTGGGTACGGTTTAACAAAAAAGACCTTAACCACATTAACAGTGAGCCGCCAATTTCATATGTTCGTTTCAATTTCATAATTAGAACCTCATGTGATATAGAGTCAAAAGCTCTGCTAAAATCAAGGGCAACAACATCAATACGAGGAACACCATCTTCCAATGCTGTAATCCATGAAGTTGTTGCTTCAGCAAGCAAAGTGTTACATGATTTACCCGGGGTAAACCCATGTTGAGCTTCGTACAAAAGACCAAATTCATTAAGATGTAAACGAATTTCATCTGCCAAAATACTTTCAAGAATTTTACAAAAGAGCGATGTTAGTGCTACTGGTCTGTAATTTTGAAGAAATATAATAAATTAAAAAATATTTGCCACTAATTTTGCACCATTATTTTATATGCCAAAGATTAGAAAAAAAGAAGTCATCGAAGTACTGGCCGTGTTAGCCTGTATAATTTTGACTATTTCTACTGTATATCTAAATATTTTAAATAGCTAAATTTCTGTTGTCAAGTTTTTTGATGCAATTTAATATCAAAATTAATGTTAGTGATTTTTTTTTGCTCATTTTCATGTGATCATACATCATTTAGCTTTGTACGACTTTTAAAGTATTTTTGTTTCTTAAGAAAAGTAAGCAAAATCTTCACCACATTTTGGATGTTTTCAAGTGTTAACTTTTAACCAACATTCCCTATAAACTGATCCAACTCTCTCAACTAGCATTTATGGTGAGGCGGTTAATAATAATAGCGAGGTTTCGCAACTTTACAAAATACTAAAACGAAAATGGATACATCATAAATTCTTTTAATGTTTGAATACAACACCTTGAATATCTGTTACATTTGGTGAATATTTAAGGACAATCATCAACGATTCGTAGGGGGAAAATTTGATATATTTTTGAACAAATTTAGGAAATTAAAAAATTGGACTGTGACGTATTCATTTTCGTATTTCATAAGTTTGCGAAACCTCACTAATAAAGGCAGGTGACGATGCTTTTTCTGTTGCCGCACCTCACCTCTGGAATTCGCTTCCAGTTGAGTTAAGAAAAACGGAGTGGGTACCTCTATTTAAACGTCGTTTAAAAACTTTTCTTTTTAATTAATTTTTAAGTTTCTAAAGCTATTTGTGAGGCACTCTGATCTTTGGAGAGCACCAAATAAGAACTCTATAATAATAATAATAATAACAACAACAACAACAACCACAACCACCAAATAATAAATAATAAATAATAAATAATAAATAATAAATAATAATAATAATAAACTTCAGACTAATTTTCAAATGATTAGAACGAATGTCTTTCTTTATTTCATGCCATGACTAGATATTGCAAAAGTGACAATTTTTGCACTTGTGAAATTTTGTGGTTTGCGAAAGTATTTGTACTTCGTTATTTTCACAGATTAAAATTTTTGCCACACAAACTTTCACAAAAAAAAATTTTGTTTTGATGGGTTGATTTTCGTAGTAGCTCATTTGCATGCGAAAAATGCGAAAATTAATGTACTACAAAAATTACCTGTTTACAGTAAATTCCTTTATCAGTGTCAAGTGTTATGTTCTACAGTAGTAAGCTCTACTTTCTATAGTTACAGTACAAAGTATTCAACCAAGAATGACAATTCAATTTATTCAGAATTTTAATCCTTTAATCCGCAATCTGTAGATACACCTACAGTATTAAATAGAAATACTGTTATCCCTGTCAAAATTCACCACCTTTCATTAATTTTGTTCAGTAAAATTACCCCCCCCCCCCCTTTTATTGCAAAGCTCGAATTTAACCAAGGCACCAAGGCCACTTGCTTCCAGTGCCCTTTCAACAGATTGAATTAACAACTTTTTTTACAACTGGTTCGGTGGGTTCGATTTATAAATAGAGGACGTTTTACTTCACTCTGTGATATCACCTTAAAAGGGTGAATTCTTCTTTCTGAATCATTGTGATATATTCATACATTATTTTCTCACTAGCTACAGTGATTAATTTTATTTGGAATGAATTAAATCTGAGACTACTATAGAAAGTAGTCTCAGATTAAACCTATCAAATTAGCTGATAACTACGAATGGTTTTTCACATTTTACTATTGATTAAGCAAGGTATTTACCTATTGAGGCTGTAACATTTAGTACGGAAAGCTATGTCAGAATTGAGGTTCCAGCTGGATTTCTGTGCCAAAATTGATTTTTTGTGCTATTTCCGTTATTTTGGAGATGCTGAATACAAAAAAGTTTGGTACCATTTTTTTTGACAACTCCTCCGGCTGCCATTTTGAAATTCAAGATGGCTACCTTTGAATAAAAAACCAAATGGAATATGGTCATCAGTGGTATCAATGAAAAGGGAATTGTACACTGAACAAAAAGTTCCATTACACCTATACCGATAAACCAATAGTTATGGAGATATTCATAATTTAAACAGTCATGTGACCAAATCAAAGGTCAAAGGTTAAAAACTAAAATTTGACAAATACCGTCATGTTGGGTGTCATATGAAAGCTCTATTAGTGCTGAACACGGTTTCACAATGTATTTTAGATGTAACATTACTGTTTTTGGAGTATTTCAAAATTAAAGTCATAATGGGATGTATATATCATTAATACAGTATAATTAGCCTATGAGGTTTCTGACATATTCTTTTTTTGAAATATATTGATAATTGTGCACTTTTAGGTATACATGTGCTGTGGAAAATTGCTCAGCATGACAAGAGCTTTAATATGATACCCAACATGTCAAAATTTAATTTTTGACCTTTGACCTTCGATTTGGTCATGTGACTATTTAAATGCTGAATATATCCGTAACTATTGGTTTATCTGTATAGGTGTAATGGAACTTTTTGATCAGTGTACAATTCCCTTTCCAGTGATACCACTGATGACTATGTTCCGTGTGATATGTAAGTCAAAGGTAGCCATCTTGAAATTTAAAATGACTGCCGAAGGCATATAAAAAAAAATGGTACCTAACTGTTTTGCATCCAGCACCCTCAAAAGGACAGAAATAGCATAAAAATTAAACTTTTGGCGCAAAAATCCTGCTGGAATACATAGCTTTCTGTACTAATTTCTTATTTAGAGAGCATAGGATACATTCAGGCTCATAGTTTCAGTTAACTAACAAAGTAGTGTAAACCTGTAGTTATTGTGTCTGAACTAGCCTTGTATTATTATAAGCCGCAGACAACGCAACATCAGAACAGCTTTTAATGCAAGCAGTAAGGGCATCAGGAGAGAACTTCTAACAAATTTTCCTATATTGCAAACAATATTGACCTTTTTAAGTGCAATACTCATCATAAACAAACATCAGTAATATAATTATGATTTTTATCCCCTTTTTTTAAGACCTACTTGGATCACAACAAAAAGTGCCTCACTTATTGATAATATTTTTTGCAATAATCTTCAAGACAAAATATCTCCTGGAATCCTTTACTCAGATATATCTTTCTTATCACAATCCAGTTTACTCCATGACTCACCCAAGAGCTTCATCATCATCTTCATCTTTTCGTAATAGTGTTAAATACATATAAACATTTTGAAATTGGCTAAACATAATAGACTTGCTTTAGCTATTTTGGCTAAGACTTGGGCCTAGACATATGTCATTGAACAATTTATAACCATTCTGGGTATACAGTATACAGATTCAATTAACTAAAACAAATTGATTGAATTTAGCCAATTGGCTAAAGAAAAATATATTTAAGAGTGACCCCAGTCTATCTATATTTCAGCCCTTAACAACTTGCGTCATTCTGGTTGGTCTGATGTTTTCAAAACAAATACAGTTGAACCTCCCTGTGCGGACACCTCGTAAGCGGACACCTCCCACAACGGACACTAATTCAAAGACCCATTCATTCTTCCTATCTGATCAGGGCATTAGGGACTCTGACACTTTTTTGTCTTAAAATTTCAATTTTTGTCATGTTAAATTACCTCCCATAAGCGGACATCCCAGAAAATTTTGTTATTTTTCTGTACAATGAAAACAAAATTCTATACAAAATCGTTCTTATACTGTAATGGCTGAGAATCATATTACTGAACCAATCTTGAAGATGATAAACAATATTTAATAAAATATAGAAAACGGTGTCTAGACATTTGAGAGGCCATTTGTGTTGAGAAGGCTGTAAAATGTGAGACATGAAAATGTCTGCATACAACTGTAACCCAAAAGAAGCATACAGTACAACAAGAATTTTAGCATTTCGTATTTCTAGTGCTAGCTTCTGAGACACCTTTTGCGTCAACACTCTGGGCCTTAACAATACAGATTTTCTTACGCTTCCGTTAACTCTGCCAACTTTGTGCCAAAAGTATTTATGAACATGTACCTACAATTAATTATTATATTTTGCTTTAATCTTGCAGAAATTCTTTAATTGTTTAACTTGTTTATTTCATAGATTGGGACAGATCCAAAAGAGGCTAGATATTGGCTGAAGCAATTTCAAAACATTGATCAACTGCCGACAAAGATCTTCGCAGTCGTCCATGTCCATCAAGATATATTTCAGCAACCTATGATGGCAAGATATATAATTTTCTTTATTTAGGATTTAATTAATTTGTTTTGCTTTTTGTTTTATATACCAGCATATGCTTTACAAATATTTTTTGTTTTTACTAGTAATTAGTAGAATCTTTTAGATTTACCACCAGGCCTAAGAAAATATCATTATGTTGCCCAAAGCATAGAATCTGTTAAAATTTGGGTCAGTTCCGAAATATTTTTTTTTAGTGTACCCGTTAGGTCCCTTCAAAAATATTAATTTATCAACCTATCAAAGTATAAAAACTGATGAGAACAGCATGTTTTTTTTTAACCGACCCACTGATGTTTGCCAGTACAACATTTCTATGCACAAGCACAAAGAACGATACTTTTTCCATCTAAAAATTTTGTTCTAAACTGGGCTAAATCGTCCAATAAATGTGTCCGATGGTTTTTTTGGTTCGATCATGGTGCATGGACTCGATCGTCTGTCATCTACCCACTAGGCCTATGAACACACAGATAGGCCTCGAGAATCGATTATTGTCGGCTTACTTTGTGTACATTGTCGTGCACATGGACAAATTTCTCGAAAGTTGTTCATATTAATTTTAAAATCCAAGGCATTACAAGTGAATATGATGAAAAAACAATCATTTGAAATAGTAGTAAAATAATGAGTGAATAAAAAAATTGAGGCTTCTCCAAAAGTGATGCGCACGGGGGTGATAAACTAATGTTTTTTTTATGTATTTTCAATAACACAACTGTTTTTATATCTTCTTTTTAAATTTTGTGTTACTTTATAGTATTTTGTATGATTTTTTGGATAACGATATTTCTTTCAATTTTCCTGATAATTCCATTTATTTAGCCCCCATAAAATGGAAGATATGAAAATTTTAAAAAGGAATTTAAACCGATCCTGATTTTTTAAATTTTGGGTCAGTCAGGTTTGGGCAACATAAAGTTTTTTTTTGGGCCTTATCCAGTATTTTTCACTATTTATTAAAAAATAGACATTGTTTTTATGCTACATTTCAGAAAAAATGCCAACAAAATGCTTAAAAATATAATTTATTCTTACTATTTTAATTAGTAGAAACTTTTAAATTAATCATGAATTAATTATTCCTTTTTACATGGAACTGTATTTTTTTTCTTTTAGTAATATAACTTATTCTCTCTTTTAATATTCTTAAATGATCTTACTTTTTCTTTAAATTCTATTTAGATTATATAGGCCTACTATTTTTTTTTCTTTAGTACTCCAAAAATGTTGTTATTAGTAAATCAATTTTCTTTATTATTTTCTTTAGAATTGAATTTCATAAACAATATTTTCTATTTTTATTTCAGCTTGAAGCATTAAGTTCAAATCTTTCTTTTCTTTTCCGCAATGACATGATCTCATTAATTGTGCATGGAGACGCATTTTCTACAAATAAGCAACCAACTCCAGATGAACTAAGGGTAAATTTTAAACAATAAGCAAAATAACTTCATCTATTTTGATTGAATAATGTCATCCTTCTAAATGTTTTAATTTTTTTTTAAATCATCAAAGTACTGTAAAGTTCAGTCGCTAACAATCATTTGTCATTTTAAATTGTAATTAATACAATTATATGAGTGGTTATTAACACATCATCATCAAAAGCTGGGGTGAATAGTGAGTGGGTGCAGATGGTAAAAACCTGGGGTGAGGATGGGAGAGTAATTTTCAAGTTTCATGTTAAGGTAGACAGCAATGTATAGACATCTAGAGAGGCCAATCTTTCTAAATTTTCTTATTCCAACCATTGTGCCACTTAAGAGCCTTGGGTACTCACCTTACCCCAACTGCCAAATTTTGCATCTGTCCCAATTAATCACTAGATGGTTATGACGCTGATAATGATAATCATGATATGGATCACGATGATGAGGATGCTGATGATGATAACACGGGTCAATTTAGGAGACGGCTGGACCCCTATTATCGCCGAAACGTAACCTGCCTTACAAATACAACTTGCTAAGTCAAAAATGAAATGGTATTTCCATTCCTCCCTCCTTTTAGCTGATTGTCCACAAAAATGTATTTGAGAAACGATATAAAAAGGTTTTTCATGCATTTGTATATTAGTGAGGTTTCGCAAATTTATGTTGATAACAAAAACGGATTTGTCACACTTACTTTTTGAGAGTTGCTAAATGTGTTAAAAAATATATCAAATTGTCTACCTACAAATTGTTGATTATTGTCGTAATATATACTGACCAACTGTGACAGATATTCAAGGTTTTCAATTCAAACATTACAAGAATTTATGACGTATCTGTTTTCGAATTTCATACAGATGCGAAACCTCATTATGATGATATGGTGTTGATGTGGAGAAATTTTTATCATTAATTTAATTTTTAAATTTCTAGCTTTCATTTCAGTGTTCCGTAAACTATAATTAAATAATTTATGTAGTCTTGTATTATAACACGAGCTAGATTCCACACACTGCATTGACATTTACAATGTATAGTTTAATATAACTCATTTAATATTGTCAGCATACCATCAGGTCATCTATACACAAAATACAGTTAGTTTAGTATGATATATTTAATATTCCAGCATACCATCGGGCCATTTCTACACAACACAGTTATTTTAATACGATTTATTTAATATTGTCAGCATACCGGCCATCTATAGAATAAAACATTATTTTGACTTCACTAAACAGGTTGCCTTGGCTAGTTATAGTTTACTAACACAGGCCAAAAATAAAAATAAAATTCTAATTTTAAGCATCAGAAATTTTGCAGATAAGTTATAAAAAGTCTTAATTTATTTACACATTGAAAATATAAGCACACCAAGTGGTCATTGTTATTTTACTCGTAGTAGGTTTATCTATACCATTTGTCTATGTCTATACAAATATCCTAAACAAAAACAATTCATGCTCAACCGGATGTTCTTGTCCCTATTTTTAAAATCTGTCTGCATTTTATGCTTTTTGATTTTTTTTACCTAAAAATATAAAATTACTCTGTCCCTGGTAATTTTAAGAAATGCAAAGGTCCTAAAAATAGCCTATATAAATAAAATAAAATATGGTCAAAATGGCCTACCAAAAAAAAAAAATTCTGAGCCACCGATATTTTCAGAAACCATTGTCCTTTGACCACAAAGATTTTTTTTTTTACTAGGACATGTACATATTTAATTTATTTTATTTAAAAGGAAAAAAAAACATGGGGGGGGGGCTAGCCCCAGCCGCCCTTTCCCCCTTAAATCCGCCCCTTATCCAAAAGTTTTGCATCTGCCCCTGCTATAGTAGTCTCAGCTTTCACTTATCAGTGACTCAAAAACCCTCCAATCTGAAAGTAGTGTACCACTAAATAGACAACAAAAGTTACAGCATACTGTATATCTCAAAAAGTATTCCATGTATTTCAACCAAACTTTACAGAGACAGTAGACATATAAGGCTTGTCATACCATAGGAAAATAATGGTGACCTCTCACCTGAATTCAGGGTCGCGTGATCAAAAATGGCCACCAAATACCTTTTTATTAGGGTGTCTGTGTGCCAAAAACGAAGTGTTTCTATGGCCTTGTGCGGACACGCGGACAACCTACGACCAGAAGGGTTGACGCTTGCATAGTGCGTGAAAAAGAGCAAGGTGGTTAACGCTTTTGTTTTGGCGATGTAAGCAGTTGGCACACATGCCTCCCAGATTATTAAACATGTTAAAAACTGTGCCGCTGGCTCTAGAAATTTTGTCGCGTACTCAGGGGCAGATTTAAGCGGGAGGGGGCCAGAATGGCCCCCTTTCAGAAAGTAAAATGTATCATATTAACATTGTCTATAAAACGAAAATATTCAGTAAGAATTGATTCTTAAGTTGCCCCTGAGGCCATTTCTAGACATCTAATGACCAAAATTTCTCGGGGAGCATGCCCTGTACCCCGCTAAAACGTTGACTCTCTACCGGCCTCCTTCAGGGGCCCCTTTTCCAAAAGTCTGCATCCGACCCTGGTACTGTAAGTCATTGATGTACGTCATTGTCACGAATGACTACGTGTATTGTTAGCACACGTGTGCGACAGCTTTAATCTAATTATTCAATGCTTGATATGCTTATTATGTTGATTGAATTATGCAAATTGATGGTAGGGACATCTGCCAGTTATCAAGTCATGAAGCAACTGTTGCACGTCATTTCAACTTGTAACATTTGATTACTTGGTGATCATTACTAACAATGCCTTTTTGTTTACAGTACAATTTATGTAATTTTTATACTAAATGCAGACTTCATGACATGTATATTTCCATTACAGAGTTTGGTCAATTTTACCTTACATTTTCAAATGAATGTAGGGTCATTTTGGATTAACCACCTCACTGACTTATCACATTAAATGTTTTTGAATGATAGGAGTACACTTTACTACCATGGAGGAAATAGTTAACTATTCCCTATTCTATTGTACAACTAAGCGATCAAGTAGATCAATTATCCATTGTGATAAGATTTGACAAAACTGTCTAATGGGGATGTACACCTAATATCTATTTTATTAAAATTTTGCTCATATCCAATAGCAAGTAACTTGCCAATTACAGGATGGATACTATATCATCATGCTTTATATTAATTAAGACTCGTTACAAGGCTTAGACATTGGCATTGTTCGTCATCATAATAGTCCTAGCATTTGTTCAGGATTGAACCCAAGACCTAAGGAATGGGAGGCAAGCATGTTTACTACCAACTCACAGTGCCACTATTTACAGCCAATTATTGGAATTGATATAGTGGTGCATGGTACAGTTGAACCTCCCTGTGCGGACACCTCACGTAAGCGGACACGTCCCATAACGGACACTAATTCAAAGACCGGTTTGTTGTCTATCTAATCAGTGCAATTGGTACCTCCCGTAAACGGACGCGGACACTTTTTGTCTTAAAATTTACATTTTTTGTATGTTAATTTACCTCCCATAAGCGGATATCCCGGAAAATTTAGTGGTTTTTCCATAAAACAAATACAAATTTCTGTACAAAATCGTCATGGCTGAGAATCAATTACTGAATCAATCATTAAGAAATGATAAACCATGTGTAATAAACTATTGAATGTGGTGTCTAGAAATTAAGAGGCCATTTCTGCTTTGAGAATGCCGTGAATTGTGAGACACGGACCTATACATAAGTTTAAAATTTGACCCTCTATTGGCCGGAATTCTCGTAAGCGGACACCTACCGTAAGCGGACACTTTTTCCGGACCCGAGGGTGTTCGCTTACGTTCAACTGTAGCAAAAACTCTCTTCTATCTAATATTCAAGGTTTAGTGTTTTATTTGATAGGGATAGAATTTTGGTCAATGTTTCATCCATATGTACAGTATGCAAGAAAATGTTTTTTCTCAGACAAAATTGCTGCTTCAGTGTTCTCGTTCCTTTGTCTAAATCATCGTCTGTTTCTCAGATAAGATCACCATTCCAAAATTCTTGGTCCTGGACTAAGCCATTGTCTGACAGTCCTTCAATGTTAATAACACTAGACAGTATTTAGGGACCATGTTAAAATTATCCAGCTGTAGATACTTCAGTAATTCAGTTACAACAGTATTAGTTCGGTAGCTGGAATGACCCACATAGAGACGATTGGGCCAATGATCATATGGACGATTGGGCCCAACTCGAAGATTATTAAAATTTCATTCCAAACATGATTTTTTATATTACTAAATCCAAAAATTTGAACATATATTTATTTATTTGATCATTTAATTACAAAATGAAGTTAAAAAATGGTACATTAAATTATCAAATTTTACTTGATCGGTTGAGCCACACCGTATCCGGACAACTACCCTCCAGACAACTACCCCCCTCCCCCGGATAACTATCCCCTGGATAATTACCCCTGGACATTTACCCCCTAGGACGACTACCCTCTCAGACAACTACCCCCAGGACAACTACCCTCTCCACACCCCCACCCCACCAGCGGGTTAGGTTAGGGTTAGTGTTAGGGTTAGGGTATTGTCCTTGTCCTAGTGGGGTAATTGTCTAGGGGGTTGTTGTCCAGGGGTAGTTGTCCTAGGAGGGTAGTTGTCCAGAGAGTAGTTGTCTGGGGGGTAATTTTCCGGGGGTAATTGTCTGGGGGTAGTTGTCCTAGTTTCGAGCCACACATCAGTCAAGACAATCGGGTCTATTGTAATGCACGATCGAGCCCAATTAAATTAGGCCCGATCGTCTTGGGCCTGATCGTCTATAACCCTGCCAATGGAGTCACCAAAAAAAAATGTTATATCACTGGATTACTGCAGTATCTGCAGTAGACTTAATAGCATTAGATTAATGCAGTAACTACAGTATACTTAATAGCACTGGATTACTGCAGTAACTGCAGTAGACTTAATAGCATTAGATTAATGCAGTAACTACAGTATACTTAATAGCACTGGATTACTGCAGTAGCTGTAGTATATTTACTAGCATTAGATTATGCAGTAACTGCAGTAGAATATTTTTGACATGGTCCCTACTAATTTACATGGTAAAGGTCATCAACATCTTAATTTACATTTTACATTTGTTTTTAATTTGACTTATTTTTTTTTACATTTTTAATCGATATTGTTGTATATACTAATAACAACCATATACTTTACAGGGATTAATTAAAACTATCAGTTATATATATTATAATACAATGTTTTGTTTTTGTTATTATATAACGCTGAGTATTTTGGTGTAAAAACGTGGGGTTAGAATCCGAGATGATTACACCGTTCCATCACATTTGTTTAAAGATAGTATGACATGCATTTTAAAATGGTTTATATTAGTTTTAAAATGTCCTCATATTGGTATATTTCAGTTTTCAATGTATATATATGTAAATGTTGTTTTAATTAATAATCAAAATCAATGGTATTAAATACCTTAAAATGCCAAGAGGTCAAATTAATTAATGTCATATGACATAAAAAGTGATTGTTACCACTGTTCGCACACGATACATGCGTGTTCACAGAACTCCCAAGTTAGAAAGCCAGAAATCCTGGAGATTTTTTCGGCCACCATTTGTAATTGTTCTGGGGTACTATATATGGACATGTAAATGTGAAATTATATAAACAACTATACTTTGTCTATTACAAACAAAAATATTTTTACTATTATATTTGGTACAATTCTTGACAAAGTAAGTTTAGCACAATTTACTGTCCAAAAATGAAAAAGCACCACATATTTTGGTATTTACATTGCTAATCTCCTAAAAATCTTGGAATTAATCATAAATATCCAAATTCCTGGAGAAAATTGGGTATTTTCTGGAGCCTGGGAGATGATGCAAACTTCTTGAAGACTCCAGGCTAAACTTTGAGACTTGGATAGTGGTGTCATATGACATTACAAGACATCAGCAACTTGACCTTCCACATTTCTTTATTTTCTCTAGTATTAAAAAATCAAAAAACTGTGTTTAAAATTATGATTAGACCTAATCGCAAAAGGCAATAGTAAATTAACCATAACATGCTTACATTTTTTTTTCAAATCTAAATACTATACCATGAACTTTAACATGCATATTGCATATGCGCAAATGTTGGTAAAATATGTTTAAACAAAATTACCTCTACACACGTGCCAATTTTTATTGTAAGCCCTTCAATAGTTTAGGGGTAACAAAAGTCAATTATTGTGTAGTAATGGGTTTAAAATTGTATACCATTATTGAACTGTTTGTAAATTTATTTTTAGGCGAGTCGACAACGAGTTAATCAAGAAACTATGACAATGGTAAACTTTTTGCAATCAAGCGGAACCCCAGCCCACCCTTTATTTCCAGGAAGTAATGTGTTAAAGGCTGAAGCAGCAGACAATAGCAAGTTGGGAAAGGTTGTGAATGTAAACACAGAGCCGTTACAGTGGTGTTTAGGGTAAGGATAAGATAGATTGTATGTGTTAAAAAATAAAACAGTTGAAATATTGGAGTGTCACTGGCACTTAAACAAAAAAAAAGATTTGACTTTTGGTTTTGATATTTTTTTTTTAGCCCTTAAGACACCACTATTTTAGTAATTGCTGGTGCCAAACTTCTAACACTGACCCTGAGGTTCTAGTTTTAGCATATGCTGGTATTATATAAGCTGAAGGTCAATGAACTTAACAATTATATAATTTCAAATGACATTGGTGATTATATGGAGGTATTTTTATAATACATGAACAATGGTGATTCTGTTCACAATGGACACAATGCTCCATTAGCTGTAGTGGTTTAGGTATGCTATAGAGTGTAGTTAGGAAGGATCGGTGGTCAATTTCAGTACTGAATATTGAAACATGATAGGCAGGCTTCTTGACCCCTGACAATGAACAGTAAAGTTGACACAGTATTTTTACAATGATTTTTAATCACTATACTCTGGATTGCCATTCTATCTCACCACAAATGAGTTGCATCGTAGGTGATATCAAATTGATATTCACCAAAATAGGTCTGAAATAAAATTGGTAAAGAAATTTAGTTTTATTCAATTATGAGTACTACGGTACTTATATTTCATCATGGTATACTTTTTAGGTCAGGTTTCATGCAGGAAAATATCCTAATGCAGATTTTCTGAGATTTATATAGTCTTTAATTGTTCATATTTTTTTTTTTTTTTTTGGCTTTATGCCCGATTTTCTCAAAACCATGTTTCCATAGATGACAACTTCAATGCTCATTTCTTTGGATCTACTTAAATGTTATTTAATGTGTAGATTATAGCATTAGAAGGTACCAATAACTCAATTTTGGATTTTCCTACTGACACTTATTTTTGTAGAGAGATTGTTGTATTTGTAAAATTAAACATTTAGAACCCGTTCTGGTGAGAATTGAAAAAAGAAACATACAGTAAAAATCTGATTTTTATCCATGGGTGGTATGTCCATTCGCACAAAACTCTGAGGGCCCATTCGGGCAAGAATTGGAAAAAGAAACATAGGGTAGAAATCGGATTTTTATCCATGAGTGGTATGTCCTTTCTCGCAAAACTCTGAATTCTAAAAGCACCGAATGACTAGCAAATAACCTAATGATATAGACGATGTTGATTCCAATCATTCTACAGTATTTAATTTCCAAAAGCCACACTACGAATCCAAGTAACTTTCTTTAACTACCGTATTAAAATGTTTTTACTGTACGCCTACTGTACTAGATTTTATAAAATGGTATGCTCCTACAAATAAAAGGTTTTTGGGTATTGAAATTAATATTACGAAAAAATGCTCTTCAGAAATATAAAAAAGTATTCCTTAAGTAAAAAATGGTAAAGCAATAAAAAAAAAACATATTAAGTCATAAAAGAAGCTGTGAAAAATATCCAGTTAATTTTAGGGTTGGCATATCAGGCTGTTTCGGTGTTAAATCCATGGCCAGCCTGCAATTAACACCTGTTCGAGTGAAACCGGGATTATTTTTAACCGGTAAACAATGGTGTAAAACACTCAACGAAATTTGTGCGAACGGGCCCCGAATTCTAAAAACAGATTACTAGCAAAAAAGCTAATTATACAGGCAATGTTGATTCCAATCTTTCTATTTGTTTTCCAAAAGCTGCACTATAAATCAGATTAACTTTACTTTACACTATGTATTTTAAATGTTTTTACTGTACTGTACTAGATTTTATAAAATGGTAAATTTCTATGAAATAGTGAGAGAGACAATACTGATCGCTGCAATTTTGCTGGAGCAACCTTATGCACTATGGTCTCTAACGATCTCCAATAGCCTATGCTCCAACAAATAAAAGGTTTTAGGGTATTAAAATTAATATGAATATGAAAAAGCTTATTTTTCAGTAGCGGGAATAGATCAGAGTATGATACTCCCCCTGGATGGGACTGTAGTCCATCGCAGGTTACTTCCCAGCAATTTGTCGGTACCCATCATACAGCTGTGTAGACTGAAGCAATGAGAGTAAAGTACGTTGCTCAGGTGCACAAGGAACTGCCGTGAGTGAGTCTCGAACCACCGATCACTTGATTGGAATTCTGAACCGCAACCGCTGTGCCAACTGCTCCCACGCAAGATGCATTATAAAACCACAACCCAGAAAATAAGCTTTAGATGCTGCGAAAAGTTCCAAGGGTTGTTGACTGCGCCCAGCATCATTATCTCCATGATGGTCCATGCTTTAAACCATATGTGAAAACAAACATCTGTTGGTTATATGCTGCAGTATTTAAACAATAATTCAATTCAATTCAATTTATTCAGAAAAGTTCAATAACAACAATAACAACATCTGAAAAGGAACATTACAACAAGCGCAATGCTTTT
>JAOTQE010088851.1:0-14922 GCA_025631205.1 Nesometra sesokonis
CAGTTAAGGACAACTTTAAAGTTTATTTATTTGTACTTCTTCGTTGGTAACTCATTTCGAACTATTGGGATATATTCTATATTCATACATGGTTTTCTCATTATGTACGCGTTTTATTAAAATTTGACCACGCAGACAGGGCTGATATCTGCTTAGCTATACGGAGTGGATCAAAAGAAAATATATAGGCATATGTAGGGGATTCTCAAAAGTAACAATTTAATTTCAAAGAAACCCCTTGGTCTACTGTCTGTCTTATTTGTGATCTAAAGATTCTTTTTTACGTATTCTTTTAGCATTTTTTTTAAATTTTGGGTCTGGAGGGAGGTGCGTTCGCACCCTCCGCACCCCCCCCCCCTGGCGACGCCCCTGATCATCATCATCATCATCACCACCATCATCATCATCATCATCATCATTATCATCACAATCATCATCATCATCATCACTACTTCGTTTTGTTCGGATTAAAAATTAAGCAAGAGGTTAGCCTTCAATAGGCCTAATGTATAATAGCCAGACCAGACAAGACAAAATGTTACAAGCATGCCTGTTTATATATCATTTAATTTCATCTTGCATTCATTGATGTCACATATTCACTCACATAGTATGTAGGCCAAATTCCATGTATTATCAATTAAAGTGTCTATAACAGGGTCTGTGGCCCGCAGGCTTATAACCTTATATTTTAACAATAATGTGCCTGTCACATTACATTATATCGATATTTGTAATGGAAAATGTAATCGAAATGACTCGAATGGCTTCGAAACATTATTAATTACATTTAATCTAGTCCATATCTCGATAATATTTAATAATATTTACTCTGGCGGTGATTTAGTATGCTTGCATCAGTTGTCATTCTTAAGATTCCGCTGCGTTTGACTCTTGTCAGTTCGTGGGCATAGGAGTCTTTATGTTCAGTGCCGATGGTATTCCAAGTATGACGGCCACGTTCATGATTGCTTGTTAACTAAACAGAGCTTAGCGGAGCACCAGGGTGATGACAAGTCGCCCGATCGCATACTAAGTCCGCCCCGTTCGCGTGCAGTGCGCGAGCCACCACCGGCCGTCTTAACCCCGCTTGATGTTTACAGAGTGGAGCAAGGGACCGGAATGTATTCCGTGGCGTTGCCCTTGGCTTTTGTCTGAAGAATTTCACAAAATTGAAAAAGATGAAAAGTGGCAGGAGAAGAGGACCGCTTGGATGCGTTTCATGTGGATTGCGGGCTTGTCTGCTAACAAGCCCAGATACCACGATTAATTAGGTTACTTAAGCAGACGTTTCTGTATTAAATAGCGCAGTATGCAATTCACGCGCGTTCATGTCCCAAATGACCCACTGTTTCCCTCTCAGCTGTTGCAAGCCAATAATTGAATTCTCAGGCGCCGAGGTTATATGATTATAACGAGTTGAACGAAAACTCAATAGTTTCCTAGCTTGACAATAGAAAATCTTATTGGTAACATAAAAAATTACCGGTTGAATAATTGAAGGAATGACCGAATGAGCATCAAAAACTAAACAAAGAATTAAGAATTCAAAATAACGAACAATAAAATAGGCTGGTAAGCGATTGTACGTACAAACATACACACGTAGGCCTAACGCAATAACATGGACTAACGCAATAAGAGCCTACTAGAGGCCTATCGATCGTTGATTGGTCGGTTGGTTGATGGGAACACAAGTCCTGGGTGACACGTTTCTCTCACTAATTTTAAGAGAGGGCTATGACAATCAAAGGCTATGTTGTTAGTTGTCCTATAGCGGGTGTAGTAGCGGATAGGGGGCTTAACGGGCTTAAGCCCCCAAAAGTGGACCCAAAACTGGTTTTAATGATCGCTGTATATTATAGGGACTCCAAGAAGCAAACTCGAACCTGTTATTGCCAGCAGGTTTTTGTTTTTGTATATTCAGTGTGTACGGTACCGATAGTTCTGTAAACTTGATGGATTTCTGTATAGGCCTATTCAATGGGTAGTTCTGTAAATATTCATTGGATAGTTCTGTAAGCTCGATAGATAGTACTGTAAATTCGATGGTAGTTCTGTATATTCAATGGATATGTCTATGGTTTCTATAAACGTGATGGATCATCATTCCCGTAAACATGATGTACTTATGTCCGCTATGGCGCGTCTTACAGGCCCATACGCGGGGGGGGGTCGGAAGAACCCCCCCCCCCCGTCCATGTGATGGTCCACCTAAGGACCGGCTTAGCCTAGCCACGAGTTCAGGTGAACACATCCCCCCCACCATCCACCACTCCTTGAGGTCCACCTAAGCTTGGGAAATTTGACAATAAAGAACAATTGTTTATTAACCTACATACAGGCGCGGAGCCGGGGGGCAACTCCCTTTTTGGAAAAAATACAAAAAAATATATCTTTTGCACAATTTTGGGGCGCTAAAAGTGCACCAGAAAGCATCGATAGAAACAAATTTTTCCCGGCCCTAGGTGGGCCCTGGACCCACGCCTATTGTTATCATTTCCTGTTAAAACCTCAAACCTGGGTATATCCAACTTGGCATCGGGCCCCTCTTTCTAGCTCCGCTGGATCCGCCCCTGTACATGCGTCCTCTATAATCCCATTCCGCAAACTATAGGCCTAGGTCGCGGCCAAAGGCCGAACACTTTGTATGGCCCGCGAACGTACTGGGTTGCGGATAATTTTCTGAGGCCGAGAAGGTATGCATCCACGCCTTGTGCCATCAATTTCCTAATTCATTATTTTTATTAACTTTTTAATAGAGTCACTGGCTCTAGGGCTGCTACTTTGTGCTAGATTTAGGCCGCCGTAAGGTTTGTGGAACGGGGCTCTATAAGGTGTTGTATTTAGAAATCTTAATTAAAGCTTGAAACCAAACAATTTTGCCTTAATACCCGTAACGCATTGATTAAAAAAAATCATAAAACTACATATCTTCTGATTTGAATAGACAAGAATTATATATTTTTTGCAAATCAGGCGCGGATCTAAGGAGGGGCCATGGGGCAGGTTCCCCCAACCCCACCCGTCATCAACAAAAAATAATTTAAAAGAGCAAAAATGTGGATCCCCATTTTTCGACTTTACAGTCCAAGATGCTCTGTATGAGCATTTAAAGGTTTATTATATTAAAAAATGTTCTATGGAAAGGAATCCTCCACTCCCAAACCCACCCCTTGGCACAGTCAGTCTTTCTGTGTCGTTTTAAATGATTCTACATCCTTCGAGATAGGCCCGCAATGTTAATAGGCATACAGTTAATGATAGGCCTATTAATTGTTAACTCACTGTACATAATTGCCACGGTACATTTCCAAACATTTGAACTGAGTGTAACACTTTTACCCTCGCCCCACTGAAGTGGAGAGAGGGTATTGCAATGAGCTCCATCTGTGTGTCTGTGTGTGTCTGTCTGTCTTTCCGTCCGTCTACGTCCATATCTCAAAAACTATTGGGCAGATGTACTTCAAATTTTCAGAGAATGTCAGAATCTTTGGCTGCATCTGTAACTCAAACAATATTGTAAACTGATTTACTTCAAAATTTCAGAAAGAATGAAAACTATGACTTTAGGCTGTTCACAAGAAAATGAACAGATACAGATACAGATAGTACTTTATTCATCCTCAATACAGGAAATTACAATGCTCATGTGATTGTATCGTTCAAAGATGGTGAAATGACAACAAAGAGAAAAAAAACTGATATACAAAATATTCTATCTGTGAAAATTTACATTATACAATCTAATCCCACTAGGAATGAAAGAATTGCGATAACGGTCAGTGCGTGCCGTGGACGATCTCAACCTACCACTTCGTACAATGACGCTTGATGCAATTACAGGATTCACACAAACACACAAACAGGGAAAACATAACCCCCTTCAAAACATAGGCGTATAGGGTATAATCGTTTACGATTACTTTGTCTTGTTTCAATTTACTATTTTGTTAATCTTTATGTGTGGAAAATTAAATAAAGAAAAAAGAAACAAACAAACAAAATCTTTGTAGGAATAGGAGGACTAAATTGATAAAATTATCTCAGATAAAATAGTATCGACACCTAGCCTAAAAGAAAACTGGTATATCCCGTTCGTTCGACCTATAATTTGCTAAATGTGTTAAAAATATATCCAATTTTTTTTTACCTATGAAAAATTGATGATCGTCGCAAAACACTGATCAACTATGATAGATATTCAAGGTGTTGTGCAAGAATTTATGATGTTTCCGTTTTCGTTTTTGTATTACGTAAAGTCGATTTTAGACCCAGCGCCTCAAATATAAGTGGACGAGCACAAACTACGTTTGTCGGTAATAGGGGGAGCGTGCGCCGGCTGCATCCCCACTAGATCCCCGGCTGCATCCCCACTAGATCCATTCCTGCTGGCGGTAACAAACAGTATACCGTTGCAGTATCATAGGCCTATACTACGAATGGAAGGGAATTGAGAAACGTATGAAAAATCTGATTGAATCTCAAAAATAATACGGAACATGCATTTAAAACGAATGTGCATGTGCTGAACGGGGTCGTGGGATCAATAATAAACGAACATAGAAAATAGCCTTCTCATCGATCAATTTGCGTTTACGAATTAGAGACAGCTGTTAACTGAGAGATAACCCATGGCCGAGGGGTTAAGTATGCTGGCAAATACTGACTCGTTCATCCAGGTGGAGTTTGCGGTTAAAATACTGGATTCATAACAATTAGCCAAATTGTTTTTTTTTTCAAAAACTCCAATAACGAGGCTTCCTTTTCAGGCTAATGTTTAACTTCAACCTTAACAGCAATAAAGTTAAATTTGTTTCAGATTTTAGACTCGTAAATTACACATGAGATGGTTGAGTATGTTATAAAAAGGACTGCAATGCAGTTTTCAAAATAAATCGGAGGACCATGCCACGCCCCGTCGGGCAAATCTTGGCGCCACCACTGCTCACCCCCCATTCATTCCATCCTGGCTGCGCCCCTGTTCTTGGCTAAAAATTCTGAATACAAATGTATTAAAACTGATAACTGAAGATAAGGTACGACAGAGAAGATGCCAAAACCGCCAAGACTATTACTACTAATGAATTACATTATTCCAATGATCGAACCTAAAGAGAATTGCAAATCAAATACTGTTCGTTAGGCCTGTTTTTTTCGAATTGTATCAAGCGTATTAACTAACGGTCTTGAATCCTTCATCCCATGAACACAATTGATATTGGTTGTCTACAATGTTTCGATCTATCTGCACATTACAAAGGATCGAGTATCCACCGAGGCCTTGGCTGACATCATACTACTTTCCAATGTTTGTTCAACTAAAAGACCTAAGCAGCTGTCAGATTTACAATATCTCTATGGAACGTCGTTTAATCGTCTTAACCGCCACTATACCATGTAAATCCAACTCAACTTTGACCAAGCCGACGGTGAAGCACGCTTGGTTGTCGGGGCAACGGACATAGATGAGATTCGTAGCACGATCTTCGAGCGAAAAGTTATTCGGATCACGCTGGGACGAGAAATTGGCCGAATGTAGAGCATTATGGGCTGCCATCGGGGCCAAAATGATAGTTAATCTACAAATGTTTGTGTTTTTGGGATAGGATTGTTTTAAAATGTGAATGCAAGCATCTACCTCACTGTCGGTAGGTAGGTTGGTCGGTTGGTGGGTGAAAGAGGCAGATCCAAGGTTCCACTTGACGACGACCCTACAAGCAGGTGACAGTCTTCTGTTTGGATTTGAAAAAGTTTTTTCCATATTTTGAACAATTTTGTTTTTTGTTTATTATTGTTCATTTCCATTTCCCCTTCCGGTGGCACTTTTCATGGCCAAAAGCCCTTTATAGGTAGACCTGGACCCAATATTAACCAATGAGATGTCTGACAGACCGTTATAGACAGTCCATTGACTTAATTGGTCAGACGATCAGTTTGTTCATCCCTGTTAGTTTGCAATCGATTTATTTAATATGCCTAGCCTCCATCTCCTCCCCTCCAATGTCTGATACTAGTCCATTGGTTTCAAATGTAACAGAAAGGGGAGTTTCTGGGTAGGCCTAATAGTCATTCTGTCGATATAGTCTGTTCCCTGTTTGTTGCTAGGCCTATTACCAATAGCAAATTATCACGCCTATTCGATAGGCGCGAATATTTTCAAATTTTAGGCCCACACAATACTGCTCTACATAAAATATTGTTTTGGCCCTAATGGCCGCCCATAGATAATCATAACTCATCAGTGTTACCGAGTCATTTGAGCCTCTATTACATGATATAAAATTTCAAAATTAGATTGCAACAACGTCAAAACTGGACGGTGTAATAAAAACACCGTAGTTATTAAATTTGGGATGATAGGCCTATAGGAATTTCAGCACAATACATGCTGATATTATATTGCGGTTGTCAAAATACATTTAAATTAGACTTGCTCCAAGTCTGTATAGGCCTATTATATTTTAAGTGTTTAATGAAATGCGCCACCAGTTGGATGATGAAGTTTTAGTGGTGTGAGGTTTGTCGTTAAACATCAGAAAGGTATGGCAATCCACCTGCTACGGAACGCAATGGATGCCTTTTTATTGTCTTTTCACAAATTGAACCGAATCACCGTCTTGAACCAAGACTACATCTAAATATATGATAGCCCTAGAATATGGATTGTGCAACTCATAGGATAATGGTGACGACCAACAATAAATAACTCACCGTAACGCCACTCAATTTACATTTTTTTAAAATTAATTTTGATTTAAAAAGTGAAAAAGCATTGATTCGTGTATATAAAATGCAATATCTCCAATTATTAGCGCCCTCATTGTGGAATTTCAAAACCTGCTAATCCGTGAAAAAAGATGTCTACTTAATAATGGGTGCACATGGAGCTCCTCATCGGAGTTGGTAGTACGGTAGAACTTTATAATTAGCGCACCTAAATATGGTTCGCTTAGATCGGATGCGGAGTTAGTATAAAGTACGGAAGGACTTTTTTATAATTAGCGCACCTAGGCCTATATGTAGGTTTGCTGGATCGGATGTTATGTCTGTCGAAATAATGCCATTATATACGCTTCATTACAATCTTGCCATTTCAGGAATGGCGAGCATCTCGAAAGCTGTCGACAAATGAGCAAGGATGCTTAAAAGATTTACTCAATTTAAGAATACATATTGATCCAAACGCGAAACGAAGAAGAGAGACGATGGTAATAGAGGGTTATAGATGGCTATAATGCTGCTGCTGCTGCTGCTGCTGATGATGATGATGATGGTGATGATGATGATGATGATGATGATGGTGATGATGATGATGATGATGATGATGACAATGACGAGCCGATGACAATGACGTTGATGATAATGATGATGATACTGTTGATGACAGTGATGATGATGATGACAATGACGAGCCGATGACAATGACGTTGATGATGATGATGATGATGATACTGTTGATGACAGTGATGATAAATGATGATGATGACGACGACGACGATGATGATGATGATGATGATGATGATGAGGATGATGATGACGGTGATGACAACGATGACGATGTCAACGACGACGATGTGATGATGATGACGACGACGACGACGATGATGATGATGATGATGATGATGATGATGTTAACGACGATGTGATGTTGATGGTGATGACAACGATGACGATGTCAACGACGACGATGTGATGATGATGACGATGACGACGACGAGGACGGTAATGATGATGATGATGATGATGATGATGCATGGGCTGCAGAAGAGGGGATGGGGGACGCCGGTCCCCCAGTGATAATTCATGAGGGATAATCCCCCCTCAAATGTCACTCCAACTAAAAAATTTATAACTCATAATTGAAAACAGCATGTAAATATGTTAAATACGAATATTGCGGCCTGGAAAACCTTCAGGGACCTGGAAAGAACAACATTAGAGGCAATAACGTTGTTTTTTGCTCATCAAAATCTAACCGGGCTGGGGTAGCTGAGCAAAATGTAACCTCGTCCCCCCCTAATTCAAAAACGTTCCGCCGCCCCTGTGATGATGATGATCATAACAAATGATGATGATGATGATGATGACGATAATGATTGCGATGATTATAATAATTATGATGACCCTGATGATGCTAAAAGATGATAATGACCTTTCATTTTGATTTTGTAATTATTATTTTCCGCATAGCAAAAATGTTACCTACCTTGAAGGGTATCCAAGTAACCTTATTTATTCAGCCCTCATCCCCATATTTATATCAATTACTGGTTGCAAGGTTAAGTAATTCACTTCTGCGAATTACTTTATCGGATATCTTAATCAATAAAGTTGTCATAACAATCATAATCAAAAAGAAATACAAAGAAATATGTGACCTTGACGATTAAGGTTAAGTTATGAGATTGTATTAGTGAATTGCGTCACAGGTAAAGAAGTATTCAATTTACATTGGTTTTGGGAGGAAGTAACGTCACCACCCCCTCCCCTACAGGTAATTAATGTGGGGTAGGCCATTATCAAGGACACATCCGCCAGGGAGTCCAAGTGTTTCATGTACGCAACTAGAATGGTTGCTCATCACAACAGGCAACCGTCACCACACATACAAAGTTACCCGTGTTGGGGGCCGGATCGTAAAGTACACTGTAAAAAAGTTTAGTTTTAGAAAATCCCGTAAATTTTACGGGCATTTGTATTTTTGAACAGTAAATTTTACGAACATTTTACTGTTACACGATTAATTTTACGGTAAATGTCTGTAAAATTTCCGGATAAAAGTCCAAGCAGACAGGGTGCCAAAAAATCCAGTAAATTTTTACGGGAAATGCCCGTAAAATTCATTGGATTTCCTTGGCATCCTGGCTGCCAGGAGTTTTCCCGTAAATTTCAGGGGCAATATTTTACAGTGTAGATGGTATGGTACAAACGAAATGCATCAGACGGTCTATTAAAAATCAATGGCTGGTGGTGAACGGTGGTGGTGGTGGTGATAGTGGAGGTGGTGGTTGTGGTGGTGGTAACGGTGGATGTGATGTGATAGGGCTGGTGAGGTTGATGATACCAATGATGGGAGTGACGTTGTAGCCCATGGAGATTAACATGATTGCCTTCCAATTCCTAGGTTCTGGGTTCGACCCTGCTCGCTCAAAATTCTATCTTATGATTTGTTAAAAAGGAGGTCTATAACAAGAAATAATCATTCTTACATATCGAAACTTCGAAGAAAGCAACGCGTATCATTAACTTACAGGTTTACCTGTCGACCGTTGAATTGAGACGATTTGCGTTGAGTTAAAATCGTTGAATTTGAGCCTAATTCAATTTCAACAATTTTTCAACTGCATTCAACGATTTTTCAACACCATTCAACAATTTTTCATCTCAACTCAACGATTGGCAGGAAAACAAGCTTTAGCTCTGACTAGGGCTAGGAGCTGTAGAAGCACCAATCCAATTAACTGATTAACTGCAGAGTTTTCCACGGATGACCGATTTTGAGTTATGAAAACTTTTACAGTACGTGATACTATTAAATTATGTGTGTCAATTAAAGGTTATCATTCTTTCCGCAGTTTAACAGGGGTAACCTTATTTCAGACCATATTGTCTACAACACATAACATAATGTTCTATTATCCACAAACACTGCCAAACAGTCATTGATCCGATAATAAAACAAACAGCACGATGATTCAACAACTTCGGACATCGTATGATGATTGTCTACAGTCAAGGGGCAATTGTTTTACCAGCCGTCTCTACATTCTTATCAGGACCACTTCACTAGGCCTTAGCAACCAAGACGAATTCTTCTCTTATGTATTACAACTTCCATGGTTCCAGAGAATAAGGGTAAGAATATCTTAGGTATGCGATAATCGAAAGATTTAAACTTAGAGAATTTTCTTAAAGAGTATGAAAATTTGTATTTGGTATCCGTCGAGATTACTGGTGATAATTCGAATACAAGAACGTAAGATCCGCCGATGAAAAGAATCTATCGCATAGGTAATCCCCATTTTAAATGGCATAGTATGACAAGTATCATTGAAACACTTATGTTAGATAAGTAAAACTTCAACGAAAGTATTTTAAGAATAAAGAAATCAGCATTTCAGATACCAATCCTGATAGGACATTGACTTATTTGGAACATACTGTTGTATGGGATGGTCCATTTTATATATCCTGTACTTATAATGTATAATAAAATATGGAATATAATAATTTAATCCCCATATATTAATATTTTAACTAGAACAGATGTTATGATTTTGAAGGTCGAATTGTAGTTAAGTTGACGGCCTGACTTAATATCTAAATGTCTTGGGTTCAATACTCGTAAATCTAATTGAAAACTAAATAATGGAGACATTGATGAGATTGTCAGTGAAATCTAAGAGGCACAAACTGCTGGCGCGCACAGAAAGGCGCGTAAAGAGACGCAAAACGCGCGCGTGCAGTGATTCTTTTGAGCGCGGCGCACACATGAGAAATTTTGCTCACCAAACTACCTCGCGAGGCAGTTTGCTTACAGTTTGCGTCAAATTTTTAATTTGCTAAGCAAAATTCAGGCCGAGTTAATCCCCAGAATTGGTAGGCTTATGTTTACAGTGGGCCTATGCCATTTTACTGGAACAGCAGACCTTATGTTGTTGAATGTCAAATAAAATACCGGTACTCAGTACACTTAATGGTTTGTAAGTTGACTGCCTGACTTCATTTTCAAATGTCGTGGTTCAATTTCTGCAATAATCTAATTTTAATTGAAAACTGCTTCATCTTCCAATGTGTCACAGTCATTTTACAGATTAACACGAAGCTGAACAATATTTTTATTGTAATTGTTAAATATTATAATAATAACCATCATTATCATCATCATCATCATCATCGTCGTCGCTTCTATGGTAAAATACATAACATTCCAATAGACTCTTGGCTTAAGTAAATTTGTAAAACATACATTTTAAAAAGATAGAGGACATGGTCACGCTCACACAAATAAATTTATTTTCGTAAGCTTCTTAAAAATAGAATTAACAAAAATAAAAAACGTGTAATAAAAACAAAATTAAAGTCGTGTTTCTACGTTTCATAAATCTATGACGCGCATTCACACTTGACTCGGACATGTCACGATCGGCCGGGTGAATACGCGTATAATGACTCTACGCGTGCGTGCGTATCGAGATTGAATCAAAGGAATATGAATCAGGATGTTTATATTTTACAGATTTTTTATGATTACATAGAAAAACAACTTTAATATGGAATGCACTCTTTAAAGTTTAAATAACACATCCACGGCAAATAGGACACAAATTAACAATGTTGTGTACACGGCAGTTCAAGCTAACATCTTCCTATATTAGGATATTTATTTCCACTATTCACGAAATAGGACAATTTCAAATAAACTCCATGATTCATTTTTGGAACAACACTAATCGAACATTTCAACATATTTTAACGATTGCACAACATAGTACAAATTTGAAGTGCATACTCCAAGCAATGAGATACACGCCATCGTGACAGGATTCAATATTTCGACATAAATTATGTCATCATCAGGAATCCTGATGATGACATAATTTATGTCGAAATATAAAAATTCTGTTACGATGGCGTGTATCTCATTGCTTGAAGTATGCATTATTCTTTCTTACGTGAAGTTGATTAGTGGACCTTTCGGATTTAGTACAAATTTAGTCTAGGCCCATATTCGATTCGACTAGTACGCATCTTGTAAAATGTCCGAACATTTAAATGAATAGGGCTACGGTACGTAAAGTTCATTATTATTGGAACTTCGATATGCATTTTCTGTTAAATTGTCCTTTTAGTACACTGCTGACAACAACCAATCTGGCAACGGTGTATAAGCCAACTGTATGGTTTGGTCAAAATATACTGTAATCAATAATCATTGACTGTAGGTATAAACTGTATTCAAGACAACAAATGTATATTTCTAAGCGGAAGACGTTAGTATACATCAGATCACCATCTAAAAGTTAAACTGGACAAGATTCTCCCTGTGTCCTTGTTAAAATATTCACGTAGACGCAAAATGTCGGAAAATATTCATTTTTTTTAATGGGATTAAGCCTTGATAATAACAGAGTTATTAAACTTATCGAGTTTTGTTACAAATTTGGAATTTAACATTAATTTTTGATTTTTTTTAATGATTTTTAGGCCAAATCGTGGAGATCATGAATACGATTATACTGATTTTCAATAGGGTTAGAGAATTTTACGATAAGCGAAACTAAGTATGTCCCTCTTTCGTTTCGTAAGTTTAAACTATTAGTGACATTTCGCAACTTTACGAAACACCGTACGAAAACGGATACGTCATAGGCCTATATTTTTGTAATGTTTCAATTGAAAACCTTGAATATTAGTCACAGTTGGTCACTATTTTACGACGATCAACAACAATTTGTAGGTAGGAAATATGATATAGGTCTATTTAAGAACACATTTAGCAACTTTAAAACATGTAATTGTGAGGTATCGGATTTCGTTATCGTATTTCGTAACTTTGCGAAACCTCACTATTATCAATTTTCTACCGAATATTGGATGATCGTAGTAAACTAGGCCTACTGATCAACTGACATTTATGACGTATCCATGTCCATTATCGTATTCCGTTTAATTGCGAAACCTCCCTTAATAAGCAAAACCTTAATACTGCACATAAATTAAGTTCGTGTGATTTTCGGTGAATATTCTTAGAATACGGTAATTAAAATTGAAGATTAAGATTCTGTTACCCAAAGAATTGTCATTGTAATACAACAAGTTGAACAAGAATTCGGCATCACGTTTTTCTGTACCGGAAAAAAATACTGTTATAAAGTTTCACAAGTGTGTTCCAAAATAAAAGTTGTTTTGTGAATTTTACAAATTCACCTCTTTTTGTCGATATTCTGTATTTATAGCACCGTGTGGCCTATCCTCAGCCTCTCTTCGTCACATTTTGTATCAAAGTCTACAATCAAGAATAGATGGAATGAAATCTGTGTGGGAAACTTGTGATTGATTTAGTTGCTACGGGTTTTAGAATTCTCGGTACAGGGGGATGGAAGAAGTCCGAGTGTTCATTCACCGGAGGAAATGGAAATCCTACAGGCGGCCAATGTCGCGGCGCACTCAGTCCATTCGGCTGATGGTGGGGTACTTGATGAGGTCCGTGAAATACTCCTGCTGGCCTAGCAAACCAGTTTGGTTCATTATCACAAATTACCGACGTACATTTACAATTTGGCATATGACAGTTAGTTAACTCAACTCCTCGTGGATTCATTGCTAAACGATCTCCAAAATGAGATGACGATAAGTTGTTAAAAGACATCCCATACGGAACACCAAGCAACGGAGGAGGGGGAGGATGTGGTGGAAGCTGCTGAAAACAAGGCATTGATACCGGTGGGTAAATTAAACCTTTTTCATGAAAGGTATCTTTCACAAGAAAGTTCGTAAACTGATTTTTCTTCATAGTCGTTAAATCCTGTAAAACGTCCAATGGAGACAACTCGACGCCCTTTGTTTTATGATTTTCGCTTTGCGATGGTTCCTTCCAAAATGACGCGGGTAGTTGCCGTTTTCTCATGGGAATAGCATTTTCACAATGTTTATCGTCATCATTGCCAAGAATGTCAGTAGTTTTAAATTCCTTATAAGTAGAAGTTTTTAAATCACCCGAAGGTTGACTTATGCACGAATAGGGTCGCTTCCTGGACTTGGATTGCATACTAGATTCTGATAAACTTGCAAGACTATCAAGATGGGTTCTGGATGTGCGCCTTGGAAACACAGCCAAGTCTGTTGCAACGTCACCAGCGTTAGGTGACTGGTTACCATGACGGTAACCAACAGGTATTTCGTGAGAAGGAGGCAAAGCCATCGGTTGCTCGTGCCCCGGACCAAAGCGTTTCAATTGCTTCTGTAAATATTTCCTATGGTCCACCAACTTTTTGCAGGGGGCTGATTTATCCAACACTGCTATAATATCACAAGAAGCAGAATTGACGAAGTTAAGAAGTGTTTTTACGTCTCCTTCTGATTGCTGCATCTGGGAAGTGTTAGCCTCATCATCAGAGGTACTTCGGTCCGTAATGTCAGCGTTTATGTCACTCTCGGCTAGCTTTCCTTGTGTCATATTTGGTTAGGTCCCGCTGCGAAGGAGGGCCTAGAGAATGAAATTACAGTGCTGCTAAGCAGCTCGTCCTGTTGGGAAATAATAATACACAGTTGTTGAGAAACGATAATGTTCGCTGATTGGTGGGGTAAAGTAATCGGAGAAAGTTAGCACGAGCTTAAAGCGGGTGAAACGCGTTTCGGCGCAGCAGGCCAAATAAAGACCGCCTGATTAGATCGTACTTGTGGCTTATGGGCAATGATAGGCGTACGAGACACGAGAGCAGCCAATTGTATTTGCAATTCAAGTAGGCTCTATATTATACACATGAGATTTGCACCTATAACTTGATGATACTTTTAAGTATTACAATTATCACGATTTAATATGTGATGACAGGCTGAATAAATTCCTAAGATCTTTAGGAGTTAAGTTAACAGATACATTATAAAGTGTGAAAAAATGAGTTAACATGCATTAGCCTATATGCAGTGTGTATGATACTATGAACCAGTACTAAAGTAGATAATAGCAATAAATTGTAACTACGGTCTTAATTGCGCACATGGGGTGAAAGTATACATTCAGAAACGTTCTCACAGGTCTCTATCGTGCAGATAATTACAGGGGCTACCGTGGTATCCCCTACTCAAAATCTTCCGAAGGATACGCCGGGGTTTTCAAAGAGCAGGCCTACACAAGCCAGGTGTGTTAGGCATGTTTTAAGTCCGGATTCAGGAAGTTCCTCCACGGTCGAGGAG
>JAOTQE010088862.1:0-14922 GCA_025631205.1 Nesometra sesokonis
CAAAAAAAATCGTGTTTTCTCTAATGGTTAAGGCGACCTTGGAGAGCAAAACTGATACAACGATTCCATATGGTCGGTTTATTTGGTCGGAGAGTTTCCGAGGTGTTCGACCGTCCGGTACTTTAATACCTTACGGACCGCATTGCTTGGCCTTATTGTTTGTCCAAAACATGTATGACCATGTTATTTTCATGTAAAACATTTATCATTCATTCTTTATATTATGTTAATATTTGTTATTTTAAAGATGTATTTTTACTTGGAAGATGACAAAAATATGTTTTATAGTAAATTAGAAGAAATTATGACGGTTTCGAAATGATTGTATTAAAAATATTTAACCCTAATTCTGTAGCATTGGTTACATGTTAATAGTTGAGATAATTTTCAGTGTAAACAACCTACTAAACGGTTTATAATAATTCTAATCTCTACTCAATTAAGGTTGATGTTACTTTAATATGAGCTAATGAGTAAATTTCAAAGTTAATGTTTGTAATTTAAAAATAAACACCACATTCACGAGCGAATGCAGAATTTTAGGAAAAAAGGGAGGGGGTGGGGCGGACGGTTGAAGTAGGGTGGTAGAGAGTGGACTTTTTAGGGGGTCCGGGAGCATGCTCCCCAGGAAATTTTGGTCTATGTCCGGAAATGCCCCCATGGGCGTGTTAAGAGATCAATTTTTGCTGAATATTTTCCTTTTGTAGAAAATTTTAATATTTTTGATATATTTTACTTTCCGAAACTGGAGGCGCCCTCACCCCTTAAATCCGTCCCCGAAGTTGCGTTTTTTCAAGATGTCACGAGTTACCAAAATAAAAACAAAGTAAGCTATATTATTTACAAGTATGAACACTTTTATTCTATCGTCTGTCATTGTTCAGTTTTATCAGCATGCCGTCTATTATACAATATTCAGAGGAAATATAAATAACGTAAACAATACACAAAAGCAATTTCTGTACTACTTCTTAGCCGCATATTCGCTTTTTTAAAAGCCGAAAATAATCATTAGAATATATAAATTACCTAATTCAGTCATTTATTTGACAAAAAAGAAACGCTGATACACATATGATAATGTGACTATTATAAAGTTTATAAAAGATAGGATGACCATATACAACCCACCAGATTCGTATGGTCCTGAGACTTGTAACATTGACACGTTTTATATGGGATAGGCATGTTACCGTCGCTTAACATGAAACAGTCAGTTGATAATGTATGATATAGAACGAGAATCTGGTGGGCATACAGTAACAAATCAAGGCGGGAGGCATTTTATCACACAAATAATGTATGCAACTAATTCGTGGATACTTTTTGCTACACGGTGTATAATATCATGGTCTAAATTAAAAACCTTTCTTTAATATGATTAATTGTGATTTCACAATGATAAAACTACCTTGATTTGTTACTGTGCATAGGTCTATGTGTATTATTTACTTCCTGTCGTATCTCCAGATATATCTGGTATTTTCTCATGGTAGGCCTATGGTATATCTGATTTGATAATTGAATATGTTTAACCATAAGTATATGGTTACATATTATAAGTTACATTAAAAAAAATGTAAAATATTGGTACAGACGTAATAACCCATGTGAAAAGAATAATGTTTATGAACAATGCCTTATTCCCTGAAGAAATAATTTAACATACGTCCGTGTCTGTGGCCGCGTCGTCGTTGATATCGCGTCGTCGGCGTCGTGTCGTCAAAATTGCGTCGACTTCAGTAATTACATTCTGTTAAATAATGTACTGAGAAAATCTTAGAACCTAAACACATGTTTTGAAACAATTAATCCTGTTCTTATATTACATATTATTTTTGTATAATTCGTTTTCTTCGTCGTTAACGTCGTTAGTATATCAAATACAGTAGTTCGTCTTCGTTAACCTGTCACATATGTAAGCTTACCGTATACTAATGATGTAGAACTATTAACAGAAAAGTGTATTCGTCATGGTAAACTGATTTTCTGATCTTTAACACCAAGAGTCCATTCCTATTATTATGTCTACTTCATCGTCGTCATAAATCCGTTTGTCGAATACTAAACCAAGACATAATATTGATTTTGAAAGCAGTAAAAACATTGTTTTTCCCTGTCAAAGTCGACATCGTCTCTGCCGTCTCTGTCGTAGCAGTCATCGTCACTGTTGTCCCGAACATAACACACCACGTTTTATACTGTTTGAAGATTTGCATGGTGAGATATTCCAGGGGGCTACTCGGTCTAGATCTGGGTACCCATGTGTGTGACCAAAAGCACATAAAAAAGGTATATTTTGCTGAGGAAGGCAAGTAACACACTCAAGTTTTTAGGATATAAAAATGCTCAAATTGATAAAATACGGTATGTATTGAAACCATCGATTTATTATTTACGGCTAGATAGTGAACTTCCACAGAATACATAGCCCCCAAAGTGCAGTTCCATGTTCTCGCCTACTAATTTGGAATCCAACCAATCAAATAATTTTACGTTATAACGATGTTGTTACGTAGAAATTGCGCCCCCAATCTTCATAAAAGTTTCAAATTTATCAATAAATGGAAGTAAATTTAATTCGAATATAAAGACATCGACAAAATAAAATATATGTGACATACGTAAATATTTTGTATACCAAAAGAATGTTAAAAATACAATAATTGTATAAACAGTTATTATTATTATTTAACTTGCATGTTTGTGACAAAGGCTGACGAAATCAAAATAGTAGGCGCTTACATGGGACTGCAATTTTACAGTGGTAAGTTCACCATCTAGCCGTAAATAATAAATCTATGATTAAGAGCCAATTGAAAATGCGACGAATTAGACGTTCGATATACATCTGGACGCGTTCAACATTTCCCACTGTTAAAAAATAGATACTGACCGGATTTAGACCCGTGTAGGTCAGCATTGTGTTGGCAACCTAGTGCAACGAATTAACATCCGTGATACAGCCGAACGCGTTCAACATCCACCGCTTTTAAAAATACTTGCCTGGAGTAAGATTTTAGAAAATTCAATGAAAAGGAGTACATTTGTATGCTTGTCGAAACGTGTTTAGGCACTTTTTAGAAAGTATGGCCACTCACGTGAGGACCCACATCTTGGCTGTGTGGCTCCAGAGTGAAATATCAATAATAAAATAATGCTTGCGGAGAAGACGTGTGTAGTTATAAAAGAAACGTTGATCTATTCGACGTGTCGATCATCCTCGGAATTGAGAGTGCAGATAATCATAAATGTGTGGATATAATATGAGGTGTCGTGACGAAATGAGCCATGTTATACACCAGGTCATTTTGAGATATTCACAAAAATAGGCAGAAAGTCATAACTTTATTTTTTTTTAAATCGTTGTGTTATTAAGTTTACTACTAAAATATTATGATTACAAACTTTCTGTTTATGTTTATTTACAATTAACGTGTTTTTAAAAACATTTTGCAAAAGCTGTTTTTTTTTTTAAATCAATGGAAAACAGACAAGAATAAGAAGTCAAGTTGCTTATCTTATTTAATGTCGATTTTCTCCAAAGTGTGTTTCATATATGTTTGATACTCAACCTATGAGCCTCTTTCAAAAGTCAATTTAAAGCTTATAATCTCGGAATATAACAATAACTCAACTTTGCTTTTCTTTAAAACAAATCATTTATGATGACACCTCACATATATCCATACTTATATTATAAATAGACCTACTTGGGACGGATGAGAGTATGCGTAAGAGATAAATCAACAGCCAGAATTCATAGTCATTGGGTACGGACAAAACCTGGTAGAGTAAAGCACTTTTCTAGTGGAGGTGGAATAGTTAGCCTTTACATTCTGGACTTTCTTCACTCCTACTTCTTAGGACGATCGAATAATATTGAACGAAACGTCGAAAAGTTCACCAGTCCTTTTCATAAATACACACGTGTTGTACTGTAAACTTTATTTCATACAAAACGTTTAATCAATAAATGGGATGTAATACAATATCTCTGTTGCAATAATAATTTAAAAAAAAACAAAAACAAACTAAACAATATATACTAAATAAGTACAATGTATACTAACAAAATTGAACATCACCCACTGTACAATTTCTTACATAGTTTATACAAAATTGGTAGATATTTTCAGTCAGTAAATACGATAAATGTATCCAAATACGATAAATGTATCCAAATCCAAATCCAAATCCAAATGTATCCAAATCGCACAATAAACGCTAAGGCAACATTAATAATCGCATAATTTAAATGAGGACTATGTAGAACAGAAGAATCTGTTCTTTAACAGCTTTTATGTGCAGGTGAGCTGATGACTTGAATAAAAATAGAATCTGTAATATTCATTGGATAACGCAGTTATTCTATAAAACCATTATATTGTGGTAGTCATCGAAGAGGTAAAACGTGATCATAAGCCTTAACTACGCCAGAACCACCTTTGCATTCTCAAAGTAAAATGATACCATAAATCTATAAAATTGTCAAATCTTCTATCAAATTATTGAACTTGTTTACTTGTTTTTTTTTTCTCCAAATGTAGGTTAAACTATCTTTCCCTTTAAATTGTCTCGGCCTTTAACTAAGTTAAGGCGCAGACATAAGTCGTAACAGATGCCAAACAAAATTCGTAGGACGTTTTCTTTGAGCATCCGATACCTTACGCGGCTCAATCTTTACCACTGAAAATTCCTTTTTATTGGATATTAGCCATTCCAATCTGAATTCGGATTTCGTGTGAATTTATCTAAAGACAACTTGTCTTTGTAGAGATTTACATTCTCAATATGACTACAAACGTTTTCAACAAACGCCTGGCACTAGCTATATGACATTATAACGTTTCCGTTGTGTTTTCAAAGCTCGCCATTTTTACAGTAATTAAGACACGACTACAGAAAACACAATAATAATAAACTTTATATTTTTTCCATTTGGCTTAATAACAAAATATTATTAAGTAGGTCTACTATAATATACGTAAATTAATATAATGATACAAGAGAAGACAGAACAAATATATAAATGGTATTTTGAGTGAGGTTTGCAACCAGAACAACTTGACATACACTAAATATCTCCTTAAAATATTAAAGTTATGATTCACCAAAGTCACCAAAACCAAAGGCGATGAATAGTACATTAAATACATAATTGGCCGCATCTACTCAATTGGCAGTGTGACATTTGTCGGATTTTGTTCGTGATTACTGAGCTGCGTGTCGCATTTTTATTAATAAGTTTAATTTGGTCTTAAAGGTCAAAAAGATAATATGGTTGTATCGATCAGTTACATGAAGTTGGATTTCTTTACCACCACACCGTGATGGCACACGTATTTAAATCTAGTAGTGATCTAGTTCAGTTTTTTATCAACAATTATTATCAACATTATCTCTATGAAAATAATAGCGATATCTTTATTAAGGATTATAGATACAGATATCTCTATTGCAATTGAGGTACCTCTATTAATAATACAGACATCTCTATTAACAATAGGTATAATATTTTTATTAAAACTAGAAATATGCCTATTTATAAGGTTAATATAGATTCTCAAATAACAATAGAATAGAGATGTGTCTATGAAGTTAATAGAGATATTTCTAGTGTAATAGAAATCTTTTTTACAATAGTAATCTTTATTAACAATGGAGATATCTATTTTTGTGTGAAATGTCAATTCCGTCTGCCATATTAGGGAGTATCTGATATCACGCGATGTGACACTGGATTTTAAATATTATGGTAGTGTACCTATGACTTTGCTAAGAAACATTCGGTCCCGAGATGCCGGAAACGGCTGTTGTGTTTAAATCAAACACTTACGTTTCACTTTTTATGTCCCCTGCTTCATTATAAATGTAAATGAATAATTCCCCTATGACGTTGCTTATTTCAATATTAGTAAACATTCAATAGCGTTGATATGAAACTTAGTGACTATGCGTCAACTTAATATGATCTACAAACGTATGATATATAGTCTACGTAAATTATGCACCCGCATGATATATACGTGCACAAATGGTAGCGCGTTAACTTTGGCATCGGGTTTGTAAACCTACAGTACCAAATTAGAAATAATATTGGTTAAGCTAATGTAAAGTTTAGATAGAAATTACAGAATAATGTACTTTAGTATAATACGGTACATACGTTTTATAAACTGGTCCTCCATTTCATTATTAGTAATAATATACTGTAACTTCTCATCATGAATTGTTGAAATGTTAAGTTTTAACTAAATTTTTATTTTTATTTCAGCCTGTTTTTGGTCGGTGAACGCCATTTTATATACTTAGCCATACACTTTTTACAGCTGAAGTTATTGTATTGGACAAACTAGACATTTATGTTTGTTTATATTTCCTATTGTTTATTTGCTTGTATCTCAATAACTTTCTGTGCGACAACTTGGTGGTTTTCCATGCCTTGCCTCAAATTGGGTTTAGATTCTATGTCTTTTGTTTTTGCTAATTATCGAAGATGTTATGATTTTATAAATAGGATTAGATATAAATAACCTTTGAATTAGATTTATTAATTTATGGAAGTTTTGGTATTGTTTTCGCATGTTTTAAATTGTATTTTATGTTTGCCAAATAGAGTCAATTAATCAACCAATCAATCAATCAATTAATCAATCAATCAATCAAAGACGCGTCGTCGTAGTCGCTTCGCTCGGAATTTGCCTAATAGACATTCTGCGCATACTCAAATGCTTATGTGCATGCGTAAACTCTCTGTTATCTATTATCGTTTCGCGCCGTGATATCGTACACATCATATTAATAGAACTGGGTGCAGTTTTACAATATTTGAACAAATTTGAAGAAAAAAAAATATTTTTAAATACCTGCTGGAAGCCTTTGGTTACCCTAAACCAGACATATATTTTATTCATATAAACGAGGGTACTCTCAATCCATTATTGGTATACAACCTAGGCCTACGTACTACGATAACAGTCAGTTGTATTTATATTGGGTTACGAAAAAAAATATGCTATTGAAAAATAATAATGTAAGTCTTTCGTGTTTTATTTTGAAGTTGTCGTAAAGGCCTAGATTCTTTGAAGGTCATAATAACGACACCACCAGTCGAAAACAGAGCGGATAATTAGGTATTTCCTGTCATTTAATTCATACTAAATACAGATGATTGCCAACCGATTTACCAATAAGTTTCCAATCTTTCATTTAATGTAAATCGAATTATATTTTCAAGTTGCATTAACGTAATAAAAAGTTGTACGGTACCAGTTGCCGTACAGAACATGCGTATACTTCCTCGTCAGTGACAATGAAGAAAAGTCTGCTACGCGCGCGTATAGAAATGTGCGTGAAGAGACGCAAAACGCGCGCGTGCTAGGATTAATAAATAAGAGCGTCCACAGGTGTTGTCCCGAATGCGCGTCGTTGTGTATGCGCGCGTAACAATCTGCGTATCGTTGTGATGTCACTAACGAATTTAATAACATAGCTAGAATTGATTCATGCAGATATTTACGCTGTCCTAATAATAAAATATTATTTTTATTTATTACTAGATTTAGACAAAATTACTGCAAATAAGAGGTAGAAAACTAGATCATCATGCATTGATAAGCAACAATCTTTGAATTAACCAGGCAACAAAAATCTTCACATTCAATCAAGAAAAGAATGTTTATTCTTATAATCTAACATGCATGTATCTGAGATATTCATGTAACTTTTGATCACGTTTTATTTCTGTCTGGCTGTTATGAAATGCCGATACTTTCTTTACTTGACTTTCTTTCCCTGGCCATGGCACGTCAATGGCTGTGATTTCTGTGGATATACTCAATTTGTGCATACTGTACTGTAATCACAACCTGAATTAATGATAATTTCAATGCTATAAATTACTCTCTTTCATTGTCCTTGCCTTTAGATGGAATTCCTCAGTTTCAGATATATTTAAATAGCATTCTGTCCGTTTTGTACTTATTAAGTTAGTCCGTGTTACCACATACTCTGCTTGGATACATTTCCTGTAATGCCGATCGTTCTCTTTGATTCGAACAGCCATCCTGCTCTTGGTTGAAATCGGTGAAAATTGCGTTGTTTCTCCCATATTACGCGATGAGCAGATACACAAAATACCTGCAATTGAGAAACGTCTGTTAGTTGCTAGGTAACGTGTAAAAATTACGCATATTAAATAATGTAGTGTAAGTTACGACCACACTTTAAGAAACGTCCGTTTTAAGATGTTAAAAATTTACTGGAAATTATTGATTCGATAAGAATATCATTCTAAGATGTATGTTAGTTATAAAGAAGCGCACCATTAAAACCATAATGCATTTCATGCCAATAAATAAATAAATAAAATGTAAAGAAAATAAATGAAGGCTGTGCTGAAAGGCCTACTAGGAAACATGCAGAATAAACGGTTACATATATTTACGGTGAATTTTGCCTATTAAATTGGCTTACTATTATTGATGTAGTGTAGAAGTGTAGAGTGCTGCAGAAGCGATAGAGGAATAGGAATTATACAATTACCATAGTCGTGGATCGGTGGCCGTGTAATCGATGGTCTCCATACTAGGTCCGCCTACACACATCGTGCCCGTCCGTACTATGTGAAAGCAAGTTGCTTGTAGATGATTTGGATTAGATAGGATTATAAAGCATGTAGATAGTGATTTAGTTAGCTAATCCACCTTTCTATTAAAACACAATATTACATTTCTCCGACGGTGGTGAAGTGCCCTAAAGTAGTTCACCACATTGCATGCTGGGAAGCATGCTTGGTCATTTCAATCCATTAACATAGTTACTTTTTAAATATTGTATTTACAGTGATAATTAAATTTAGCAGCAACAAGTGCCAATATACTTAGTCGTCTTTTTTGCATTAACAATGTCTGAACATCAGGCATTTGCCATTCATATTACCAATACAAGTGTTAGCCATTTACAGTACAACAGTTGGAGTGCAGAATTGACAAAATAAAATGAAATAAAACAAACACCGTTCCGTTAATGTGCATAAATTAAGCACCATTCCCAATTACCAAATAATAATAATTGTACCTGTTTAATACAACTGTGTAACTATTTATTTTGATATCTAATTCGTGTATCATGCGTCGCCTACAACACACTTATATTACATTAAATGAAAGTATTCCCGACCTATTTTATTTTACAATCATTATACTGTGTTTGGTCTAATGCGCAGTAAGACTATTAGAAGTAAATTCGTCAGTAACTCCATAAAGCGCCACAAACTCTTACGCGCGAGTACAGAAAGGCGCGCGTACACAAACTCACACACTCCTATTTCTTAACCACTGTACGCGTGAATTTTGCGTCGCTCTAATGCGTGCATAAGAATTTGTGCCTCTTAGTGAAGTGATAGTTTACAGTGTTGTATTCTCCGTCTGTGTCTTTATAACAGAATACCCTCCAGAATAACTCCCTTCGTTCGGCTTACCGCCACATCTGCAGAGTTTTGCAAAAGCCCTTCGAAATTTAACTGACATAAAGTTGTAGATTATTGGGTTGATGGCGCTGTTGATGAAAACAAGAATGCGTATGAAAAACAGCCACCACGGAGACAGGTTGGGGATTGTAGCTTCTTCTTGGTCCCAAATGTATATGTAGAAGTTTATGATGCGGTATGGTCCCCATAACGTCACGAATAGTGCTACAATCACAACCAGCATTTTCACCACCTGAAAAATATAATAAAAATAATAATCTCCACAAATATAAATTCACGTAAGGGTTATTTTCCAGTAAATCCCGCGTAACGTCTAGATTCTTTATTCAATGACAATTTAATGTTGGTACATACCTCGATACTAATTTTTAGCACCTACCAAAAACCATGAGTCAAGATAATTATTTATTGACAATTAACACGAATTTAGGGTAAATGATTTGCCCCGAATAAAGGTGTTAAAATGGTACACAATGTCTGTGGTTGTTCATGCTGAAACATACCTGTACACAATAATACAAGGATGCTTAGCATTCATCCATCTCTGTCTACAATTATTATCTATAATTGCTTGCATTTGGTACGCAGGTAGATTACAACATCGCAAGTCAAACCATTGATAAAAAAAGTTAGAACAAATACATAGAATATCGCTTATTAAATATTGATGGAATATTCCATTTTCTCTATAATAAGCTATGATTACGAATACAAGGTACCTTTCACATTTATTCCTGTCGACCGATTTACGATATTTATGAGTCACCTGCTACAGTAAATAACAAGCCCAAATTTACTCCTGTGTTTCTTGTGTTCTAGTCTAGAGACATACCTTATTACCTGTGGGTTTGCATGTTTATTGGCTAACATTGAATTGAATTTACCAGACCTCCCGAATACACAGTTGTAAAATTGTAAACTATTTGAATGCATTTATCAGTATAATTAACTTATTTATTTCTAATTGACACTATTGATTTAATGACTTACTATTTTTTTGTTTATTTATTTATCTATTGATGTTTAGTTTTGTGTATGGGTATGTGTTCCTCTTATTTTCAATGAATACCCAGTACAAGAGCGTTTTCATCTTCCCGGTATTGCACCTTTATTCATGCGCCATTGAATAATAATCAACCTCAATATATTTGTTTTAATTTATACCATTCTGTATAATATTATGAGAAAAATGAATTAAACACAAATGAATGAAATACAATACAACTGTATAGTATATTTGCCACGTTAAGATAAATGTCTAATGCAAAATCAATTTGTGTTCGTAGGACTTGATTCATTTTTTCTTGGAGGTTATTAGAAATGAAGAATGTCACGACGTTTTACCAAAGGTTCAGCGAGCGAGTTTGAATCAAATATAGGCTAACGAATTGCTTATAAAATTAGGTAATTACTGTGCTATTAAATAGGAAACAATCCCTTCAAAAACATGTTAGACAATGGCTAGATATACGGCACAGTATACTTTATTCCAATTTATAAGTTATGGTCAAATGCATATACATTGTATTGTGTCGTCAACCAATGAAATAACAATCGGCCGTACAGGTTTAGTTAGTTTCTTATCATTCACTAATACAGTGAGTATGCAATTTGTTTTACTCTTAGTAATTCAAAGCAGATACACGGTACTTTATCTCTTGCAACGGCGAACATAATTCTATATACACGATGTTCTCTACATGTCTAAGATTTTGATATACTGCACATTCTTTCGCTCCGAAACCGTTTAATAGTATTTTGTTACCGTTAAAGTTATAATAGTACTGTTTAAAGAATAGTACTATTTAATGAATGCCACGTGACCTATAAACTCCCAATCAAATAGCTAGAATATACACAAGTGTTGTATCATTTATGACAGAAAAACTTGATTCACAAGTAAGAAAGTGAAAATTCACTCTTTCTGTGTGAGATTAAAATGCTGAGACTGGCATGAGGGACCACTCTTAACAGAGTGAATTTTCTGCACTCCAAATCCACTCTTGTGGAGTGAATTTACTGCAAAAAAAGTGATTTCACTCCTATAGAGTGAATTTTCAACCGATTGGAATTTCATTTTCTTATTACTGTATATCATCTGGCCGAAACGATTCAGGTGACTAAACAGTTTCGCGACAGTGGACATCCACCCAATGGGCCTATTTCCTTTTCCTTAACTACAATAGCAAGTGTGTTTCCACAATAGCCAACTGCTTATATAAAGAATGATAAAGTGCCCACATTAAGCATTATATGTCTTCATGTGTGCTGTATTTGAATAGAGTATTAATTACGTTGTGCTGTTAAGTTGATACTTCCGATCAATCCTAAGTTCATGTAACATATAATTTACGATTCTTTTTGTGATGCTTTCCAGCATCTCTACACTTCACTCTGCTGGTAGGTAGGTCCCCTTTATGTTTAATCTGAGCCAAGCCAAAGGACGCATAAGTCGAATTTAAAATTGAGTTATTTATAGATTATCGTATACCTTACTATCGTTAACCTGTAAACAAAAACTCAGTTTCATAAGATGTTTCCTTGCAAAGTTATGAACAATAAAGTTGGAACATTTAAATATTTTTTGAGAAAACTGCATTCGAAAATTGCTAATCAGTATATATTGACTGAGCAGGGTCATTTGAAATTTCACTTATTGAATATTTATTATTTGAAAATATTTAATGTCGTTTGAAGGTTGAATTTTTTAAACTGTATTCTTTTGAGATAAACACAATATATTTAAAATTTTGGTCACGTTTTTGTTTCTGCCTATTGTGGAAAGCTAGATTTGCGATTTTGCCTCTTTTGGTTTTGATCTGCTACAATTTATTCAAGTTGTAATTGTCCATTTGCTTCGAAATTTAGGTAGTTTCTTAGTAGGGCGTTTCGTTCATCCCATTTGTTATTTGGTCTATCTGTAGGTCCCTTTTGCCATCAATTTCCATGACGTGTAATAAGATATTTGTTTGAATTTTAAAAGTCCAGTTGGTTTGAAATTTAGCAAGCGGTTTCTTAGTACTTTGATAAAATTGGCCAGTCGATCGGTCAGTGTACCTCTTGTGCGATCGGTTATCATTACGTTTAATATGCTATTTCTCCAATTCCCCTATAGTCTAATGCGTGGTTCCCAATTGGCGCGTTTGCGCTTACGCAAGTGATGAGACGTATGGCTCCTCCACTGTTCAGTCCGCTATTTGGGCGCAATTGAATTGGTAATTGTGTGATGAGGTGAACATTTTTTACAAGTTGATTGGTCTACCGTTGTGTTTCTCGAGTAGAAAACTAGCCAAATTCAACTTTTCTGCAGGCCTTACGTTGACGGTTGCGTTTGTGCCAAACGCATCTAGTTTGAGTGGTTCCCATTAGAACGCGATAACGTTGTGTATAAATTTGATACGTTTGCGTAGCTGAGCTCGACGCAAACGCGTCAAATTGTGGCAGAGTCAACACAATGAGACATAAGTCGGAAAATTGAAAATTGAGTTTTTTATGGAATATAAAACTATACATTATTATCTTTAACAAGCAAAAATGGTTTTATACGATGTTTCCTTGCAAAGTTATGAACAATCGAAGTTCAAGCATTTCAAATATAAGTTTTGAGAAAACTGCATTTGAAAATTGTTTATCAGTATACATTGACTAAGTAAGGTCGTTATAAATTGCATTATTTAAACATTTTGTTATCATATATCTGAAAAGTGTTGATGTAGTATGAAAGTTTAATGTATGAACTATATATTTTTGAAATTTTTGACCATTTTTAAATTTCTGCCTATTGTAGAAAACTAGCATTTGCGACTTATGTCTCATTTGGTTTGGGTCTGCGACAATTCACCACGCTTAATTGGTTTGAAATTTAGCTGGCAGTTTTAGTAATGTCTGTTGACCATTCCATGGGTTATATTGCTCGGTCAGTGTATCAGTCGTTAACTGGGAACAGAAGGCATCTTATTTCGCTATCATCATGTCTGTTTAATTGAAAGTACTTACTTCTGGAAATTTAGTAAGATACGTGCATTTATATCCTGTACTCAGAGATAACAAATACTTGACATAATTATGTATAAGCATAATATTCTATGTAATAGATGATATTTTACTAATCAAAGATCTTATAATGTAAAGATAGCGCGCTGGCCGATTTTTGCATGGAATTTCTGTAATGATAGTGTACGCCACCTACGTTCAATCCTACTCCTTATTTTGTAGGGGCGCTATAAAATGTTTTTTATTTATTCTCGTTTTTATAATAGTTACTTATTTAAGATAATTATTATTTGGATTTATTTTTCAAAAGAGTGATACTGAATTTCATATAGATATTAATATTATATTATTAGTATTTAAATAAAAGCGTCTATGTTATCAAATCAAATCATTTTTGTTCACAATATTTTCAAGCTGCGCGTCAACTGCGCGTTCGTTACTCCTTATTTTGTAGCGGGCGCAATTTCATGGCATTACGCACTGGAATATGCCAGCGCGCTATCTTTACATTATAAGATCTTTGGTACTAATTTCAAAGAGGGATGAAAGTGGCGCTGTAGCTTGGTGGTTGACGTGCTTGTCTACCAATCCCGAGGTCCTGGGTTCAATCCTGACCAAGCTTCTCACGACAACAACGCAACTGCCTAAGCCTTGTAATGAGTCTTAGTTTATAAAGCATGATATAGTATATCCATCCTGTAATTGGCGTTTACGCTGTTGGATGTGAATGGAATAAAAACAAATTATAACAATTCTTGATTACCGTCTATGATGCTTAAACTTATATATAATATGATAACAATTAGGCCTAAAATTTCTTGTGCTGTGGTGTCTTTGTTTTTCTTTTTTCCCTTACACAAAGTTCCAAACAGTCCGCACCGAGGCAGTGCAACCAGGCGTCGATCCAGGATTTTGATTGGTGATAGAGGGGCTTAAATCCTGATTTTGGTTCAATAACAGGTACGAAACTTCCTCTAGGAGTCCCTATTACTGTATGCAGCCAACTGCTGTGCATCTATTTATTAGTCCATTGTCATTTGTAGCTCAGTTTTAGTTAGAGGGAATTAAGCCTGTTCAGCGCGACTCCCTACCCCATTAAATCCGGAACCGTTTCAATAAATTTCTTTTTCGTTGGATGGTAAGACTGTTTCTAAGGTTACTTGTAACACACATTTGAGCGTTTCGTAGTTGTGTATTGTAATAATAATGTAAAATATATTCTGTTTGGAATTAAACAGAGTATGTACTTAATATCGTGTTTGGATGCGTAGGCTGGATAAGCTTAAATCTTTAACTCACTTGCAACGTATCATTTGCTATTTCTTTATATTATTAGAATTCTTATTTTTAGACAAATATGGCCGGTGTAACGAAGTAAACTGTCCGGCGTTGAAAAGTGTCCGTCTGGACAGTTTTCAATATTGAAACGTGTCCGG